>JAHWFP010202645.1:2246-15254 GCA_023313725.1 Lithobius niger | reverse complement strand
GAAATTGATGGCTGCCATTGTGGAGCACACAAGTGACGACTCCACACGGAGTCAGATCATAAGCAAACATACAATGTTTTGTAGCAAAATCTGTAATCTTGATGCCATTAACTACGTTTTGAAATGATGTGTCTAATCCGTGAAATAAATTCATGTAGGCTCGGGTGTAGGTCATGGAACTAAAGCCAGGTTGTAGTGGTTTGTCTATTTGTTTCCCGTCTACAGTGAGCGATAAGTAGTTCAACCCGTGATTTTTTTTAAACACCCGTGTACGTTTTGTTGTCAACAAAACAAAATCAAAACAAAAGACGGCACCTGTCCTTGAAAAACGTTGTCAATAAACGCTGAAGTCATTCCACTAGAGAAAGTTTGGATTTAATGTCGCTGTGAACAAAAGAATATTTTGTGCTATTTTCTTGCAGTGTTGTCATGTGAGATGATAGATTGGATGGGGAGGGTCTAACCTTTTTTACAAACAAAGCAGCTGCTTCTATTTGTATTTTTGGTTTTAAAGTACCAGCAGCAGCATTGGACAACTTGAGCAAAAATTCAGGCTTTGATAAAACGAAACGAAACTTGACATTAACATTGCTCAATAAAAGTTTCGACAAGTTGCAGGCTTCAGTATGAATTCGCCCCATTAACTCTATACTTTTAGAATTTGCGATAGCAGCTTTCCTGTTATCTGCAGTATTCCACATGGCAGCTCCCAACTGACAGTCTTTAGCTGCATTAGAGTAACTGAGCAACGTTTGCAGGTAAGCTTTATATCGATAGGTGTCGCTGCCTCCAGAAATCAGCTTCCCGTTGAAATAACAGTCCACTTGTGAAAAAAGAGATTGTAGAAATAGGTTAGTAGGAGTTATGGAAGCACTCAGTGCATCAATAAGATCTTCTCCAGCAGCGCTTACAACCTTAAGTTTTAAATAAATACAGGTTTGCGCCAAGTCCAAATAGTCTGCTGTTCCATCAATCTGAAATTCTATAGTTGAACTAGGTGTTGCAATAGGTCTGTATTCCACATATTGGTAGCGTTCTATAGACACTTGCGTTGGTGGAACTTCAAATATATCCAAGTGTGATTTCAAACACTCACAAGATGAAGGGTGAATGAAAGACATTTTTAAAAAATAGTATCTCGAGCCGCTTTCTTATTTTTCTTCTTCTTTTTCTGACTAACTTTCACTGTTCGTCGTCTCTTAGTAGCATTTGTCTTGGGAGCGTTGTGTCTTCTCTTACGACCGCTCCAGATTAACTGAACTTCGCCTTAACATCACCTAATATCTGTTCACCAGTCTCCTGTAACCTATCCTTTGCGCTCTGTTTAAAATTTTTACCAGCAATTAAATCTTGCACAATATTACTTCCGGCTCCTAAAGCTTTGCATCCTAAATAGCTGCCAACTGAACGAACGAAAGGCATTGCATATTTAGATATACTAGCGAAGATGTTTGCCAATCCATACCCAGCTTGATGTCTAGCGCCTGAATACACGTTTAAACGTCCAGCCTGTCTTCGACCAAGCTGTCGACGCGCCATTAAGCCTCATCTCCCCCCCCCCCCTGTCTTCGATAGTGAGCCGTATAAGGACAGCAGGAAGCCATTGTTTTAGTCACGAATTTTCCGCCTGACGTGCAAAGTGACAACGGTGTGTCCTTGAGAAGAGAATGGTATTATATCACCGTACGCATCACAAAATTTAATTTCTATTGTTTGCACTTTATGCTGTAATAGCGAATAATAATGGGGAAAAGTGAATATAACAGACTGGCTCACGCCTAACTCTCCTACAACATTAGTAATTCTTAACAATTGAGAATAACTGTTCCCAACAGGTCTCAGATTTATTATATTAGTGTAAATCCAAATTATAATCTGGAAGATTGTTGTTATCATGAGGTGATGGGTTAACAGCTGTAACGGTTAATTCAGCTCGAGTTTTGTAAGAGATACTTTTATTGAAAACGACTACAACACCTCCCTTTGTAGCGAGACTCCCGTCATCACGATAAGGGTAAAGAGGTAATTGATTTGGTTTAAAACCTAACCTGCGAGCCATTCGTTTTCCCATTAATAATCGAATATACAAATTAGTAGTTGGTCTTATGTCATTATGAATAACGTAACGTTTTATGCTGGTATTGTAACTAATTTTAGGCCTTTTCCTCTTTTCATAATCCAAGTCTTGAAAAGGATGCTCTTTCCCCTTATAATTTTCAAATTTGCCTCTCCCAAACTCTGCTATTTCCTTATTTATTGCCTCTACTAGGTCACTGGTCATGTCGTAACTGATACCAGAGCTTGTGCATTTTAGTTTGTATTCAATGGCCGTGGGAGTCATTATATCTAAATTTAAAACGTTTAAGATTACATCGTCATCACCAGCTCTCATTAAAAAATGTTTATAGTCCATTCTTAAAGGAAATTGCATCTCTACCAAGGAGACCTCATATTTGGCCGAGAGGTTAAGCGTTTCTGGTAGATAATTCTTGTAATGAGCCAAAGTGTTATCGGGAAAGACATCCATACTGCCATTAGACGGAAGAGTGACGTAGAGATTATCAAGGAGGTCCATCTTGAACGATATCAGTTTCCGAACTGTTGAATTTCGGGCCCCAACCAGCCCATTTAACGTAAAAATGATTCACACGTTCTATTCTGCAAACATTATCATGTTTTATAATAGGTTGTAATTCATGGCTGTAAAAAGTACCTTTAATGGGTGTAGAATCATAATCCCTTAACGTGTAGATAGGTGTTTTGTAAAGTTTATTGTTAATTTTGTTGGCAATTGTATATGTTTCTCTAGTCCGCTTTGGGATGTAGCCTGGTGTAAAAATGTGTCTGAATGTGTCTGATTTTTGGTATGCGGACCAACTGACCTACTTTCAAACCACTAGCGCCAACGTACAAATTTTTATAAGCTTCACGCTCCTTCTTTCTGGTTGTAATTTCGGAAAGTGCTAACTTGATGCTAATATGAAGAGAATTATTGTACGAATTTCCAATCTCACCCAAGACATCTACATAGTTATAGCTACCTGTATAAGTAAACCAACGAAATATTCGACTTTTCAGCGTTTTCATCACTCTCTCCACGATACTTGCCTTGATTGAGCGATTATAGGTGCGATACCATTTAATATTAAGAGAGTCGAGTAAGGATCTGACAGCTACGGAAGTGTATTCTGAGCCTTCATCAGAATGCAAGTAAAGTGGTTTCTTGTCTTTAAACACTTTCTTTAAACCGGAAACCATAGCTACTGCTGATTTGTTTTTTAAAGGAACTGCTATGAGATATTTAGTTAACACGTCGATTGCGATCAAAACATATTGAAAATTCCTATTAAAAGGAGTATATTTCTTTAGGTCAATGACGTCCGACTGCCAAAAGTGATCTTTTCGTCCAGCTATGAAAGGGTTACGTGTAAATTTGTGTCTAATGTCTTTATGTAAAGTGTAAGCCTCTTGAGATTTCAAGAATTCCTCTGCTTGCTTTCTACTAAAACCATATTTTTTTTAGCTTCACGATACAGCCTCTCTTTTCCTCCTAATGAGCCTACAGAATTAGCATCGAAGTAGATGTCTTTTAAAGTCGCCATAATCAAAAGTATTGACTGTCATACAACCAACTCAAATCTTTCTCAGTTGCTTTTTTTGGTTTTGGAAACTTTCTTCTCCACGATGTTACACGACCCAACAAAGTATTAAGAGATTGCCAACCCAGTAACTTGTTAGCAACACGTTTTGCATGTTTTGTACGCGAGAACAAACCATACACTAAATCTGCGACGTTCGTTTTTTTAATAGGGCGACCTTGGAATAATAACTCACTCTTTTCGTTCCAAGAATGTCACCTTCCGCTAAACGTTCAGCTACTACCGTTCTATAATTAATAGGAACCGTTCCTACCATTTCATCGATGCTAGGTTTTCTGGCTGATGCACCATCATCCTCAGTGTCTGCAGTCTCAGTCTGTTCTGGTGCGGTTTGAGGCGTTGCAGCCGTGTTTAAAGTTGTAGTTGGAGGATTTACAGCGCTGCTAGTAACACTTACTTGTAAAGGTTCCTTTATTTTAGCCTGTTCACGATAGATCAAATACCTTTGCAATATTTGTTGATACAACATAACTTTCTGATGATCGCCAACATTATCTTGTTCTAGAATACTTTTCATTTGTTCATTCAACTCGGTAAGAGGTTTTTCAAATGGTCTAACGCCAGGATGGTTCGTTTAACATCATTTTTTGTACATTATTAGCGTGAAAAAATTCTACCTAAAAAACTAATTACAGGCGGGATCAGCGCGCTAAGAAAACCTTCACCTTTTTGATTTAAAGTCTTAACATTTTTTTCTGCTGACACGTTTCGTAGCTAGCAATTTTAAAGCAGTTTTGTATTTTCTTAACCTATTTTTTTGATTGATACTTAAGGGTATTTTACCTCGTAGCACATTCAGACAGCAGCTATTTAAAAAATCGAGCACACTCGGACAGTGAGTGAGTAAGGTTTTTTTTCACGGAGCGGTAAACCTTAGATGATGCTAATAGCTCGAGAAGCGGAATGCAATGTTTCACTTGGTTCTTCTTCATTGTTTTATATAGACAATTGGATTCTGGGATAGGATACAACTACGATAACGAAGTGAAAGATCTGTCGTTGAATGGAGGTCTAACAACAAATGAGTGAATGGATTTCGCGTGGCGTCATTATATACCTCGCATAGGAATATGGCGCATCCTAACTGCGACCCCAACGTTTTCACCTGAGACTGATTATGTGGACTTTGTGTCAGCACAATATAGGTCGAACAAACAGAAATGGTTCTCAAATTTTTATGAAACATATTTTGCACAGGTAAAATACAAAATAGATTCTTGTGAAGAAAATATTTCACAAATATATCAGTTATTAAAGATTTCTGATTCGCCAAATCACACATCTTGTCATCTATTAAAATGATAGTGGCTTGATCAGAGTCGATACCTTCTCTCATTGCGCGGTTTACTTTTTGAGAGAATACTAACAGTATGCAGCAATTCTGTTTCAAACGGTCGTAGGCTTTTTGCCAAATATCGTACATTACGAGACATTGGGTAGGTTTTGGAGTAATCAACTGTTGATTATTTAAAACAAGGTCAACTGCAAACTCCGTCTTCTACGAATTAGGTTGTCCTGTAACGACCATACCAGCTGGAAGACGCAACCTACAATCAACGCACTCCATTCTTCAAATAACAACAAAATAACAATTTAACAGTATTTTATACTATTTTTAATCTTCACGCATTTTACGATACCAATTCAAATATGCAATGATAAAAGGGAACTGAGCAGAGTATTCAAACAGAAAAGAATCAAATTAAAGTCAGTATGCAAATATGATTCATACCATCTGATGAGACGCATCTCGAAACACAAATAATTCAGTTCCTTAGGTTGCAATAGTTCGAGCATTTCAGGATCTTTTTTACACATTTTCCTATTCCAACGCTTTCAACTTGTTTCACTGACGAGTGCACGCACAGTATAGTCTGTAGAAAGGTCATTCAGTTTTAACAAATGTTGCACTCTTGAAACGCAACTAAAGCCATAAATGCTCCACCAGCTGCGATTCGGCATGTGACACTAACTCACATTCGTCACTAAAAAGTGTCATAGCTGTAAAAGATTGTCCTCTCGCTGGCAAATTGTTGGATACGAAGCACACTATTCCATAAGCTTCACACGTAGCTTTTTCTGTAAGATCCATTCTACTCTCACAACAGTCTGAAGGCAACTGAATTATTTCGTTTTAAAAATGTTTAAATCACAATAAAAAAAAACTCACCCGATAATAACGTGTATCAACATTTTTGTCATTATTTAACCTTTGTTCTCCATCTCAGATTTCAATTTCGTCACCATGACGTCGATAGCAGATGCTAATGACCTCAACGTGGAAAATGAGCTTGCATTTAGATTGTATTGTTTCCCATCTTCACGTTGGAAAACAATGTATTTCTGGTTGTTTTCGATCTGAGGATAGATCAGTATTTGGCCTTGATCTAGTTCTACGTGCATGTCTCCATCGACCACGTTTGTTTGAATAATGTCAAAATTATCTTTGAACATTTTCCATTGTTGCAGTGACAATGGAATACCGTTTTTGGATGGAAAAAACCTCGACGTTGCTCTAGTGTAGTCTCTTAAATGAATAAGAATATTTTCTGCATATATGCCAACATTCACAAAAGCGTGGTCGGTGACACTTAATGAGAGGGACATTGTTGGCAAGATTATGGAAGCCATTTTACTAATAAAAAAAAGAGAGAACAAAGTCACATTAGTCTTTATTCTCTTTTTTTAAATATACTTAATAACATATAAAAAACAATTGTAAACTTACCTGATTTCAAGTTGAAGACTTGTCTGACACTTTTAACACAAGTTGAACTCTTGAAGACGTGTGAAGCTCTCATGAAAAGCTTTCCCTTTTTATATGAAACCCTTAATCTCCTAAAATCATGAGATGGCAATAACCGTTTTTTAATGTCATGATCCGACTACGCGACATGTTTCAGTGAACAGATTGGTGACCTAACTAAAAACTGTAACATCATGTTATTTTTGAGGTGTTTGTCCCCGAAAACTGAAATTAGAGATGCGATTGAAAGATCGTTCATATCCACAGCCTCTTCCTAGTGTCGAACATGAAAAAATAAAATCGAGATTAAAATGAGTGACGTTGCATTCCACCGGAGAATGATTTCATCACATCACAACTGCTATTGGAAGAGGAAACACCATCGAGAGAAAAGTAAGTATTCTTTGTAGACATTTTATTTAAAGATTATTATTCTTTAATTTTTTACGTATAGGAAAAAATTACTACTCTACAAATGAATACTAAATATCAGCTTTTACAATGCTGTGAAAAACATTTAGTTTTCTGAAATATGTTGGGATTTCATCAACGTTAAAAACCTCTAGCCTCTTCCCTTCCTCAACTAAAATTGGCTCACTCAATTTTAGAGTTGCGAAACGCTCAAAAGCTTGTTTTTCTAGCATCATTTTACGGTCACCAAGCATCAATTTAACGAGGAAGTTGGTTCTGGGATCTTCAGAAAATACGATTACTTCCTCTACAGCAATTTTCTTTGTTGTAAAAAAATCATTTTTCCAGCGTTTATTAGCTAAGGCTGGTGTAGTGTTTGTAAAAGTTATTGTTTGCAAATTCTTGGTTTTTTGAACGTCGACGTAACGTTTTGCACAAACATCATTTTCATCATTTGGATACGTTAACAATACGTTTCTGATTAGCGTTAAAACAGTTCTGATTCGAATTTAATGGAAGGAAATTCTCACGTGTGTAGCTTAGATTGACAGCATCGCCTTCATTATACAGGTGTTCCTAAATTAGCAATGTGTTGCCCCTTCACGTTATAGTCCATATTTTCTTCTGGAACCGGTTGTAAGTAGTCACTTGCTTGAAAAGTTTGAAAAGTATACTTTTGTTCGTGTAAAATATCTTCCTGTGCATCTAAACGATTGTTCAATTGTTCCTTTAGTCATCTTAAAGCGGCGTAATATTCTCAGAATTTTCGTTAATCGCCTCATTACAAACAGTAACTGTTTGATTTGACAGTTTTTGTACGAGATCGCCCAATTCGCCTACTGTCTGCTCAATGTCAACATTTTCTAAACTTGTAACTTCTTGTTGATCCATTTTCCCGTCTTTGAAGTGAACTTGACGACTCATCTGCCCGAACAACAGACAACGAATGAGCTTGTCTCATCTCCAAAAAGAGTTTGAAATCATTTTCCTAATCACGTGATTCTTTTTTTACAGACTGCCACAAACATTCATTGATCCCCAAGACAGGAGAGAACGAGCTGTAAGTAATATAAGATGAAAACTTTTAAATAACCTTTTTTTTAAATCAAAACGACTGTTTCCCCTCCTTTTTTAGCATGCTAATAGTGACAAGAATAATGGAAAGTTTAAAACGAATAATTGAGACAACAATGGAAAAGTAAGCTACTCCAGATTTAAAAAACATTCTTTAAAAAGTATTGTTCTATTCGCTAATTCTTCGCTTCTTTACAGCGAAAGAAAAAGAAAAAGAGATATTAATGAGGAAGACGAAGAAGGACCGGAGGCAAAAAAAAAGAAAAATAATGTAAAAAATTTAAATAAATGTAAAGAAAACGTCTACTTTCGTATCTTTTAAATATTCTTTCACATACGTACTATTACAAACCACATTAGCTTGACCAGGTTCGATGAATATGTCTGTCTTTGGAATTTCTTCCATTGTTTTCAAGTAACTAGATTTGTGGAATGTAAATGGATTCCTTCCAAAATCCACTCCAACCATTAAATCGATATTCTCTTTTTCACAAAACAAGGAAATTCTCGTCAGCTTTGCTTTTCGTATCATAACAAAACTAGCATCTCCAGCAAAAACAAACCAGGGTTGATTAAGCTGCGCATTAAAATTGAATGACTTAAATAAATTATTTGTGAAATCGACAAACTGTTTATTAGCTGCATCGGTGGATTCAGTAGGTTGTGAGAGGTTCTTTATCATTTTGTTTTTGGAGTCGAAGGCGTTACGTTGGCTATTTAATGAAAGGCAATTTTGCTTGCACCACGATAAGGTGGTGACGTCACTAGAGTGGAGAGCCGGAGCCACATTCGTTATTCGTTTACCATTAGCTAAATACTGAGGATCACCGCTTGAATCCGTCTGTAGTGCACGTCTTTTTAAGTTTGTAACTTCTTCTTCCAGTAAACTATTACTAAGTGAATCCTCCATTATGCTCGTTTCAACAGTTTTTTCAAGTTCATTCTTGGTGTCCAGAATATAGTGTCTTATCTCCCCGCTCGTATTGCCAACCATATCAAATAGCAGGTTTATGACCGAGGTTGTAAATGTCTGTATGCAGTCGCTTTACCTCGTAATTGCCGTCTCATTAAGACGGGCATTAAGTGTACGGTCTGACATTTTTGAAGCAAATGGACTCTGAGTTGGGAAGTGTAACTTTAGTATCAGCGAGAAAATTTTATTTTTATTTTTGTTTACTACTATCGATTTACACTACAGAACGCTGTTTATTTTTCCTTTTTTTTAATTCATAACTTTCGCTGCTATCTTGACCTTCACAACTAAGCAGTTCTTGGGATGCCACTGTTTGTACGGGAGTAGAATCTTTAGCATATAACATTGACAAAAAATTCCTTTGAATGGCTTCTGTTGAAAGTAGAACGATTGTAGGCACAATTGATGAAACCATCATTCTTGAAAGGCAAATCACAAACCCCACATCCACTTTTTCCTTAAAACGTATGAAACAATAGAGTTAGACAGATTCACCTCCGATGCAATACGAGTCAATGGAGTAGCTCTTCGCATGATAGGCTAGCGATCTTGCTAATATCTCCTTTGTAAGTCTTGTGTTGCCGTATTGTATCACAAGCCCATAGACATGACAAGGTTTCACTTCCGTTATTTTTAAAATGCGTTCGCAAGAATCAATGAAACTCGATCCTACCTTCGGGTTTAATGCACTTGAAGCAGCATAAACGTTTCGAAGTCGTTTTTCAGATGAAGGAATGTCTTTCATCGAGGATAAATCGGTTTGTGTAGCAACATCCATGTCTAGTCGTGATCAGATTAAAAAAACTGCAAATAATTGCCACCAGTCTTATTCAGTTAGTTCGAATCTCCGTCGGAAGGGCACTGCAGGTGTAGGTCATGTTACCAGCTCTCTCAACCAATCAGAGAAATATTACTTAAACATAATCCTCCATTTTTAGTTCCAATTCCTACTGCTCGAGGGTCGACCAGAAATGTCCTCCGCTCACGTCCAATCAGAAAGTGAGCAGGCCTTACATATTAGTTACAACCGGAATCCATCTTTCTTTCTACTTCCAACCTTCAAAGGACACAGACACCATGCAAAATTTAATAAAAAAAGTGCAAGTCACTATAAAAATGCATAGTCATACTAACACTAACCCAATACGTCATCTTATCTGTGAAGTCACAGATAAGGCGATAAGAATTGGTATTGTAGAAGGTAGCCAAGTAGTTGTGGATCGGGGACAACCCCACTACTCTCAGATTAGTGTATCTTGTTTCTTCATGAGGCCCGTCTGTAATGCAGACTAATTGCTTCGTTTACAATAAAGGGTGTTATTTTCACAGAGAGTTTCAAGTCTATGGAATTGATTGTCATAACACATCGACACAATGTTGTCGTTTTAATCTTTGCTTGGGCTCTAGAGGCTAATCTGCCTTTTCCTACCTCCCCTTAAATTTAATTAAATTAAATTAAAAACAAGATGGGAGGACCAAGGCCTGAAACTAGGCCTAAAACCAAGGCTTAATGATACCATAATTATGTGATAAATTATGTACACGAGTAATTTTACTTCTATAACGTTCTAATACATTGTCAGAGTACTCTTAGATATTTTAAGTATTATCAGTAGTAATATCACGAAAGCCTTCTTTTATCGATAAATTTTCGGAATCTCGAGTTGCATTCCGATGCTGTAAAAAATACCGAGCGTTTTCACGAGGTGTTTTCATCAGCTTGGGAAAGTAACGACTGGTTGAAAAATTTTTTAAAAACTTACACTTCGCTCTAGTTTTTTTTTTTTGATACGAGATCGTCTCCTTTAAGCATAAACTAAAAATAAAAATGTCAACTTGCACATTATGGCAGTAGTTTCCCACTTGAATTTGCAATTCCAGTGTGCACATAATGAATAAAAGTATGCAAATTGTGGCAAGATGCACTCACTGGTTCTTTAGTGTTTATAGGAATGGTATTTTCTGCCGCCACCTCCATGCACAAAGAAGTTTTGTTTCCCCAACAAACCATGAGAAACATACCGTAAGTAATTCACCGTGAAAGCAGACATCTTGTAAGATGAACATTAACCCCTGTCAGGGCGCTTCAACCAAATTACATACTTGTTTTATTTTTAATGAATATGTTGTTTCTTGTATTTAAAATAGAATATGATCCGTAACAATACTAGCTTGTAAGACAATTATTATTAATGTATTTTCTACTATTTCCGATTAATTCAACTACTGCATAATATTTTCGCACTGGGGTTGCCTTTAGCGCCACACTTCGCAAGTACGGCAATTGGCCTAACCTATCCAGAGCAGCGTAATGCACTTTGGAGACAGCTAATGCCGTCTCTTATCTTCTGTCACCATGGTAGCCAAAGATAAAGCACAGATTGCCAGAAAGCCAAATAATGTGTCACTTAGCTATCAGGTACGTAGTCTACATGTTTAGAAATTGGTTTAGGCCTATCTAATGCAGTTTTTTCATATTTTCGTCATGCGGCAAAAGCTTGGATGCCAGACGAGTCGATCATATGTACCAGAAGGAGGGACACGGCTGACTTAATCGGCTCAAATACTGAGTGGTCGTTTAGTAGGGAGGCCTGATTGGCTGGTGGCTGCAGTTTACTGGGTTCCCGTTGTTTAAATGCTGTTAGAAAATTATGAAGGTAGCCTATATTCTCTTCACAAAATATCTCTAAGGGCTGAAAATTAATGTCTCTCCATAAGTGCAGTGGTTTACAAAGTGTCAGCCTTTGTTTTCTTATTTAGCATTTGGTATATCATTGTAATTGTGTTGTGAGCAAATTAGCCATTTTGTTCTTTTTGTCTAAAGAATTTCAAATTTCAAAAATGTTTTATGTTATCTGGTTACATATAATCACATTTCGGTAAAGTGCCTGGAAACCCATATAACCCAGACAATGTAAATCGTATAACCCAGCTAAGGTAAACTCTCTAACCCAGATAAGGTAACCCATCCAACCCAGCTATGATAACCCGTTTAAATCAGCTAAGGTAACCCTTCTAAAAGTAAGTCATTTACCCCTTTACGAAGCTTGGCGTATATTATTAAGTTTAGCGCTTATTTTACGACTTATCACCAGATTTAACTGTACAGTGTTTCTGATTAAAACGGCTGACCAAATATGAAAAAAATAATGGGAACATATGTATGTCGTTACCAGGAATTATTTTCCCCTGTTATTAACGAATTGGAGATTTTTTAATTTGCAGCTCGTGTTTGTGCCAATCACATGAAAAAAAAAAACACTTGGGCACAGAGCCATTTTATACCAACCTGCCAATTTTCAACAAGTTTGGATGAATAATCCTTCTGTAATCTTGTTCTGTGTCAACTCATAACACATCCATATGCTAATTAGTGTGTAAATGTGTTATCAGTTGCTACAGAACAAGATTACAGATAGACTATTCATCCAAGCTTGTTGAAAATTGGCAGGTTGGTATGAAATGGCACTGTGCCCAAGTGTTTTTTTCTTCTGTAAGTGACTGGCACAAACACAAACTTCAAAATATCTCAAAATCTCAACTACACCAAACGATAGATTCCTTTTTTTTAACTTACTTCATAATATACCCAAAGTAGGCCAGAAAAAAAGAAGCTGTTGTTTGTTATGCCTCTGACACAAAGAAAATCTTAAAAATGACAAAAAAAAGTTAAATTCGTTAAGAAAATAGGAGTTGGTGGCCATCACAAAACGAAAAAAAAAAATGTTAAAAAAAAATTAATGATAGCCTAAAGAAAGAAAAAAAGCAAACTACGGGAATTGAACTCGGGACCACTCGCTCCCTAATCCACGATGATGCAACTGAGCAACACTTTCACATACGCACAATAAAAGAGCTTCCTATCTCCACAGCTAAACTAAGCTGTAGGCTGAAAACGCGAATTGTCATGTTGTGCAGATATAAAGAGCAGTTTCCGTTAATAAGACAAGAATATTTACTCAAACATCTATAAATACTAAAGGTGTACCTTTGGAAAGGTGGCTTGGTCAGGAATTGTGTGTTTGCCATCAAAATTTAGCGTAATTACTATAAAGAGAGCCACAATTGCCCTCGACCAATGGCCATCACCTGCCTCCAGAACAACTGAATTCATAATAATGTAACAGCTATTTCTTGAATGACTT
>JAHWFP010202640.1:0-18696 GCA_023313725.1 Lithobius niger | reverse complement strand
TTTCGTCCAGTGCGGCAGTTATTTGAATTGGCACCTCAGTCACCTTTAATTTAACTCTCCGATATCCAAATCTTTTTCAAGGGAGGAAACTTCCAAGTGATTTAAAAGCTTAGTAGAGATATCAAGGATGTTGGGCTGTCTCTCCAACGAAACGGGGTGAACACTTTGAGTTGGAGACGCAGGCAGTGGTGGTTCTCCCAGTGGAGTGCTAAAAGCTTGTCCATGTTTAAGTGGTGGCGTGTGATGGGAGTCAAAAAAGATTGTTTGGCGGCGGTCACCTGCACCCGTTCGCCTTTGTTTACAATGTGAAGTCTGAAGAAGGAATTTTTCCATTGCTGAAGAAGGAAAAAAAATAACAACCAGAACAGCCAGAGACAAGAACCAGAGTCCAATTTGTAAGACCCACAGCAGCAGTCAGGCACAGAAAAAAAAAAAAAAAGAAAAAAAAAATGGAAGGGACGGGAGGCGAACAGGCAACCTCTTTCTCACTGTCTCATGCGAAAATCCAACATGGCGGCGCCCATATAGGCAAGGAAAACAGCCAACGCGAAAACCAAAACACACCGTGTTGGCCCAAAAACACGACCGGGAGAATCTAAAACCCACACATACGTCGCACAACTACCTTAGGCTGACACAGTCACAGTACACGTGTCCCAAGGGCGTCTCTAGAATCGCCAAAATGCACATAAATCAGGAGCACAATCAGCAGATCAGCAGATGATGTTGTGGTATCTTGGATGTTGGTTCTGGTATCTTGGATGTTGGTTCTCCGCTTCAACTATCAACGACAGGCAAGAACTGACCCAGTTTCTGCTAAAAGCGATAGACTGTCAGTCCATTCCGACAAATCTCAACGATCGACTTTAACCCAGAAAAATCTAAGGCAGCATGACGAACTGGAAGCATCACTAAACCAGCAGCTGAGGTGACTTCATTTAAGTTCGAGTCCACCGGATCAATTTTCTGTAGGCGGTTCTACCAAACACGGGTATGAAGAAACTCCTGAAAAAGAAACTGCCCAAAATATTCAAACTTTAGCACGTTCAATTTTGGCACAACGAACATTTTTAGAGATTTCGAAACGTACCACCAGCGTAAACCCCACCCAATTTGGTCAAAACACTGAACGTCTATCCAGCGCTCGTGACGTAAATATTTCGGCAATAAGTTCATTTCCGCATTTTCCACTCCCTTTTGAACTGTCAAGCAAATTACAGTTTGAAACGCCGATCCTTGACTCAAGTCAGGATATTTACAAGAAGCTGAGGAAACATTTGCCTACCGAAAATTTTTGGGACCACTTCTTGGACATTCAGAGCCTCTGAACACTTCCTCGTCGGGATCAGGAAGGTTTATGGAAGAGAGTCCGACCAGACCAAGATCCCCGGATCTGAACCTGATGTTGGGACCAAGGATGGAGGATGACATGATAAGACCCAAGTCCGTGGTCCGTCCAAGTGCCTCAATTCTGCCGCCTTTCGTTCAAGAACATTCTGGACAAACTCAACCTGAGCTGGACAAACTGGTTGAACTCGAGCAGAAGCAGAGGTGTGCGCAATGGGCTCCATTAGAAGTAGCTCCATTTCAGAATTTGATACTTTAAATGTTTCTGATGACCTTAGTCCCCCTGTAACTAGCCAATCCAGAATTGTCGTTCCTCCTAACTCTGAGATTAATGCGAGTCAAAACGTTATTGGTGATGATACCGTAGCTGGTTACAATGCGTTAAGTATGGGCTTTGTGCAATGTGATAAACGTAAGATTAGTTATGCACACCCGTTTAAACGTATAGTTCAATCCCGATTTGTGTCAAGTAATGAGTGCATTCCTAAAGAGCGAACCCGAATTTTACAAGCCCCTAGCAAAAAAAGAATTGAATTCCCGTTATGTAAATGTAAGACAAGCCAACGTAGATTATTTTAACCCAAATGATGTAAATAGTATTATGTTACCAAATTTAGCAAATATTCACCAAACTGTAAGTGGGGGTCCACATTGCAAAGTTCCATTAAAGGGGAAGGAAATTGAATTACCCATTAATGTAAAGCGTACATCGGCTTCTAGCTCAGTTGGTTCTTTGGGTAGGAAATAGTGTTCTTGCCACGGAATAATACACGACTTAAAAAATAAGATAGACAGTTTAATGTTGCAACCGACAGCAGTTAGTGAAAAAACTCAAATAACGCCAAGGTCTGCACTTCCAACTTTTGCACCCAAACGGCAGTCAACCACTGAATTTTCCCCTCTAATTGTGTCAGATTCTAAAGTTCCGACTCTCCCTGAATTGACTTTGAAACCGTTAGAATTGCCAACTTATGCTGGTATTTTGAGTCCAATATCGGCATGCACAGACGTTAAGAATTAAAACACTTGAAGTTATGAAAGGTTATTCAGATCTTGATTACATAAAAAACTGCGTTCCTCACACTCTGTCAGGTGAGGCTGCCGACTGCCATTTAGCCATTTAGTCAATTTGAGGAATTTTGTGGAAAATTTTTGCCACACTTCCACCCAGAGGTAAAAAACAACAGATTAATTGACGATATACGTCAAGTTGTTCAGGCCGAAAATGAATCTTTCCTTTCTTTCTATACGCGATGTCATGCCATTCTTTCACAGCTAGAAGACACTTGGTCAACGACCGCAAAAATTGGAATCTTGAAACGAGGCTTAAAACCAGCCTTAAAACCCTACGTAGCTCATATAAATTTTAATAACACCGTAGAATTTTTTAACCATTGTAGCTCGATGGAAATGTTTCTAGACGATCCGAAAACCAACTTATCTAGCAACCAAAATACTTCAGCTGCTAACCAGGTCAATACTGTGGGGGTTGGAGCACCAGGTCTACAATTTGTTCAGGGCACACCTAACCAACCCAGTCTGCCCCAGCATCTCAGTTGGCAGGCCGGGTATGCAAAGAGGAAATTTTGCCCTTTACATAACTCCACAGGGCATGATGCTTCAGAATGCCAACAAACTAAGACTCTTGGGGACGCTCTTAAGTTAAGTAAAGTAAGCTTGTCAAACTTATTAGCAAATCTAAATTCCTGTACACTTGGTGATCGAAATTACCGACAGCAAGTTGCCCAAAATGTGTCTCAGCAAATGTTTTCGAATCCTCAACCCTTTCAACTTCAAAATCAGCAAGGCTGACAATTACATGCTATGCAACAGCCTAACCTAAATCAAAGTGCAAATTTGCCCGAAACAACCCCAAAACAAGTTGAAGTAAGTTCTTTCACTTCAGTGCCAACAGATGCTGCTCAGGTAAACTCAAAATTAGTAGTGGCAACAGCACAGCAGCCACATGTGGTTAAACAACGCCAAGTAATCAGTTGCAGTTCATGTTTTTAAACGGGGCACACTGCAGAAAAATGTTGGCAAACTTTCCCTGAACAAAGAGGTATGTGGCAAGAAAATAGAAATAAACGTTCGTTTAGTCAGATTCCACAAGCAACCCCCGGTTTGAACCCCAAAGCCACTGAGTTCCCAAACGTGTAGGGCCCATTTCAAGGGTTGGTAAGGGTGCATCCTCCATTCGGAAAAATTGGTATGAGTCCCAACCAAGACCAGATGACCCACGTTCAATTCCATTAAGCAACGAAAATTCTGATAGACAAAAATTAAATTATGATGACCTTCCTGTTGTGGTTAAAGGACCTGCTGAACCGCAGAGTGCACCTTGTGGTTATATTGCGGTTCGGTTATGTAGTGAAATTGCGGATGCCTTAGTAGATGGGGGGGGGGGGGGGCCATCCTTAAGTTTCATTCATTTGGGTTTAAAATCAGATCTGACCGCAATGGGGTTTAAATACCACAGACGTGAATTTAAGGTTCGTTTCGCCGATGGCAGCTGGTCGACTTGTCCAGGCTATGTTCATGTTGAGTTTCAAATTAAAACTAGAAAATTTGTACACCCTTTAATTCTTTTGGAAAATGCTATTCAGCCTATTATTTTGGGTGTGGACTTTTTAACGTGGTCAGGCCTTGTGTTAAACTTTAAAAGTAACTACCGGTATTGGGCACCCCATCGCGGTTGGACCTACCCTTTAAGACGAAATCCTTTTCGCGACCTGCCACCTTCAGTGGGCACAACGTTAGCAAATGACGAGCTTTACACTACTTTGGAGGAGATACGCGAGAAGGTTGATGGCATTGTGGTGTTAGACGCTGAACAAAAAGAGGAATTATTTTGTTTGATTCTTTCTTACCGACATGTTTTCTCAACCAAAACAGGCACTGCCAAGCACTGCCAAGCACTGCCAAGCACTGTTCAAGCACTACCCCCAATGCACATTGACACTCGCAGGGCCCCTCCAATTGCGTTGAAGCCATATCCCCTAAGTTGGTTAGGCAGGAAGCATGTTGATGAGTATGTAAAAAATACGCTTGAACAAGGAATCATAGTTCCTGGGCACAGTGAACACTGTTCCCCAGTGTTTCTTGCACCCAAAAAAGATGGACGCAAACGTCTTGTTATTGACTACAAATTGTTGAATGCCAATTGTCCGCGAGATAATTTTCCGCTGCCGCTCATTGATTCACTCATTGAGCGGTATCACCAGTGCATATACCGCTCATCTGTTGATCAAAGGGATGGATATTGGCACGTGCCAATGGACGAGGAAATTGGGAGAATCGCCTCGTTCGTCACGCACGAGTGCCAATATCTTGTTTGTCGCTGTATGTTCGGTTTACGCAATAGAAGGGCAAATTTCTGCTGTGCTATGACCAACGCGGTAGAACCGATCCGTCAATACGGATGCAGTTCTTACGTTGATGACGTTGGGTTAGCCAACAGGTTATGGCACGAGCACCTGCTAGGCTTAGAAGCCATATTTAAAATGATGGCTAACAAAGGAATGGCGGGAAATTTAAAAAAGTCAGACTTTTGCGCAAAGAACTCTTGGTTGTGGGTTATCTCGTGATGGACGGCGGTGTTAAAGCGAACCCAGCGAAGGTCCGCACAGTCCAAGCTTGGCCAACGCCTAGAAACGTGAAGGATGTCAGAAAATATTTGGGCATCTCTGGGTGGTTCAGGCGTTACATTTATCGGTATGGAGATCGGTGCTCGGTTCTTACCGATCTCTTAAATAAAGACCATGAATTCGTATGGGGGCGTCGAGAAGATGAGGCTTTTAACGACATCAAAAGTGCTCTGTTGAAAGCTCCAATTCTTGCGCACCGAGATCTTACTAAGCCTTGGATAATTTTTTGTGATGGATCTGGCTCTGGTATTGGTTCAATTTTGGCCCAGAAGTCCGACAAAGATGACTCATATGTTACCGCTGACATGCTTCTCGCAAACTCTCAAACGCGGAGGCTCGGTAGACGATGAGCGAGAGAGAACTTCTTTAGGCAGTACATGCTCTGAAAAAGTGGCGTCACCTAGTGGAAGCCCAGAGCGTCACAATTATGACGGACCACTACCCAGTTTTGCTTATGGACACCAAAAAGAACAATAGAGGTCTCATCGGCCGTTGGCTTGTATTTCTTTCCTCCCTGGAAGCAAAGCTTGTTTTTCAGAAGGGAATTTACAACGGACCCGCCGACGCCCTCTCCCGTTTGTACGAAAATGAATAAAATCCTGATGAGGAAAGGATTAATCCTCCCTTGATTGAGGTTAAAATTCCTAACCTAACTGATCCAGTGTATCTTTTCAACAACGATTGCTTTAATTGTAATGTCAATGTTGAACAACTGACAATACCAAGGTTGGCTGAAGAGACTGCGAAGGATCCGTTTATGCAAACTCTCGCTCTAGCTCTTCAAGGGAAACCGTGGAAAGCTTTGTCACCTGCTATTCAGCGTTTTGTCGATAAATTTTCCGAAACTTGTATATACGACGATGGCATAATTTATCGTGAACTTGCTGTTGACCCGGAAGAGAGTTTCAATCTAAAGATTTTTGTGCCGCGCTCCTTACAGCGCCAGGTTTTGGAGCTGCACCACAGCACGCTCCCGGGAGGCCATCATGGGGTTCGAAAGATCCTTGGCAGAATACAGAAGAGCCACTATTTCCCAAGGATGGCTAAACTCGTGCAACGTTTCGTAAAAACTTGCCGTTCGTGCCAGCAATATAAAGGCCACGACGCACGACGCGTTGCTGGGTTGAAAACGATCCCTCTTATGAAACCTTTACACACACTGCATCTTGATTAGAAGCAAGGTCTTCCCATGACAAAAGCTCCGGCAAAAAACCGAAACATCCTGGCGGTTTTTGATCTTTTTTCAGGATTTTTGTTAGCTTTCCCTTGCAAGAAATTTGATGCAAAAACGCTAGTAATCCTGCTAATAAATCAAGTTTTTCCCATCTTTGGTCTACCGTGTGTCATAACATCAGACAGCGGCTCAAGCATGATGTCCCTGGTAACCAGGGAGTTGTACCGGCGTTTCGGGATCAAACGACGTGTTACAACCCTTATCACCCGTCAAGTAACTCACCCGCAGAATTACAGTGCAAAAAGTTAGGACCCATGATTGCACAATTTTGCGGTGAGCACCCACGAGATTGGGATGAATTAATTCCTATGTTCGTAATGAGCCTAAACTTGTCGATTGACACAAGAACTGGCTATACTCCTGCCTATCAAAATTTCGGCAGAGAAATCGACATAGGAATTGAACCCCCAATTTCGGAGGCACTTGACCAACCTATAGCGTTATGGGCAGCAAATTTGTCTTCAAATCTACGTAAGGCGATCGCACATATACGTCGTATTAGACATTCTGACAGAAAATATACTTACGACAAATTTAACGAATGTTTTCCAAAGCCTATGGAATTTGAAGTCGGATCGAAGGTCTGGGTGCGAAGTCACTTTCTTTCCGACAAAGCCAGTTATTTTGTCTGGAAATTACAACCACGCTGGGTCGGACCGTTTATAATTGCTGAAAAAATCTCTCCCCTGGTATACAAAGTACGTGAGGAAGCAACGGGGCTCTTGCAGAAAGGTTTTCAGCATATTAATAACCTACGTCCAGTTGTGGATGAAATACCCGGTGAATTCGACTAATTTGAATCAGCTTGGAATTGTCATGATGGAATTTTTCTTGTGTTTGTCTTTTGTTTACAAGTAGGAATTTTTGTTGTCACGTGTAAATTCAACTATGGGACCCGGACCAACTTTATTTTCCATTTGTAAGGTGAGTTCATAAGTTGAGAAATGTTTGGAAAAAAACTACTAATTTTATTATTTTCGTTCAGACTCATCATTTTTGTTTGCTCAAAATTTGCACCTCATCATGTGTTTGATATTGTGCTGATACACCTATGAAAAATCCTCCCAAACCTCCCCTACAACAAGTTTTAGGTTAGCCATAATCAAAATTGCAGATCAATCCACGTACGTGCTACGTTTTACATGGCCGTACAGAAGAATTCAGTTAATTGGAACTGTTCCTCTCTGTCAGTCTCTAAAAACGCCATGTTCAGGTGAGCTCATCTGCTGTAAGGCTAAAAATTTAATGAAATTGACACCCCTCCAGGTCGGCGTTAAATCGCGCTGAAAGAGAACAATTGTTGTTAATTAGCCAAACTTGATCAATCATTTGGTGGCTGACTAAAGTGTCAAATCGCGGCCCCCAACTAATTCGCTGTTTTACGATAACAATTTAGTCACTGGCTAGGCATTAAATCGTGGGTGGTATTTGTACATCGTTTCGTTAGGCTCGGCTATCGCCACGTTACATAATTAAGTGGCAAGTGTTAGGTTTTATAATCGCGCCTTATCATGACTTGTTGTAGATCAGGAACCTGCAACTAACAATTAGGTTCATCATTTGGAGTCCATTTACATTTAATAGGGCGTCACACAATCATCGGGGCACTTAGGTTCCAGTAACATTTCATCATTTTACTTCCAATTACTAAAATAAATAACACCCTTTTTTTGAGTCTGGCACTAGCTTAGGTTCCTTATTATTTCTTTAGGTTCGGGCAGAGAACAAGCTGCTATCAGTTCGGGATCAATATCATCCACACTTTTGCTTAGGCCGGGCCTTGGTCAAATATGTATCACCAACTTTGCATGTCAAGGATCTCGCAGCTTAGGCTTGAGTAACCGGTCTAGACCCGTGCCAGGATTCTGTATAGCTTCCGTTTACGATCCTGATTGTGTCGCTGGGGCAATAACTAAGCATGAACTGGCGACACCCAGTGCTATGACCCATAGTAGAATAGACTGGATAATTTTGTTGCCGCAAATACCACTTGGCGATTTTCCTATACAGGTGGTTCATGAATCAAGGTGTCTTCTACTCCCCCCCCCCCTTTTCTTAAATTTGATGTTGAGCTTAAGTTTCTCTGGTGTTTTTTTGCCATTATTAATGAAATTTCGTCGGTTATTCTTCCCCATTCCCCCCCCCCCTCCGGTGTTTTTTTGCCATTATTAATGAAATTTTGTCGGTTACTATTCCCCATCCGATTTGGTCTTACCCATCAAAAACTATACTATGCCAAATTTACTTATATATATTTAAATATTGATATATCTATTGTTAATATTAACCTATGTATCTTGTTAATATTTCCAGTCTTTTATTTCAGAATATTTATATTGCAATTGTTGGTATGCAAACTTCTTTTCAAATGTAATTCTGAATGTTTTTTGTACAATTCTTGTAACATGTTTATAAGTTTATTTAATTATTTATTATTTGCATGTACAATATTTTTCTAAACAACTTTGCTACGAAGCCTGTACGGCGCTGTAGTGCATTTCTGTAATAAAGTAAAATAAAGTAAAAGTAACCAGAAGTGTACTTGGTGGAGTCTTGTTGAATCCCCGCTTAGTGTTCCCTTCACTCCTTTTGTCCCATTTTGCAAAAACCTTGCCTGAAATTGCTTGGCAAGATTAACTCATCCAATTTTTAGCACAGTGGAATGCCTAAAATTTTATCCTTTTCCCCTAACTTGTAAAACTTAGTTTTTTCCAGTTTCTATTCGATAATAAGCCTTCCATTTCAAAGCTTATGGATTCATTGCCTGAACAATTCACTACGTCTTGAGACTTCAATAACGTGGTAACTTTTGTTGTTGTTAAATCGAATGTACTTTTAGTTTATTATACATCCTATGTTATTACTGCATTGTGGTTCATCTGTCAAGAATTCTTTTAGAATTTATTTCCACTTTTAAATGTAACGTATACAACTTAATTCAGATATGGGTTTTTTTTTTAGCATGTGTCAGAAGCAGCAGCTGCACATGTTCTGCTGATCTCTCTTGAAATCTCGCCAGTTTTCGATTCCATCATGCAATCGGACTGTTTCACCACTTTAGAATGTGTTTGAATGTGTTGTGAGTTTAATTTACTTATTTGGAAGTCCATCTGTTAATTTTTAAGTTTACTGTTGGTGATTTTGCTGTGGTGACCCTTCTTTTCACTGGGAGCCGCCATCATGGTTTTTGATGCTGACAACACTTCCAAAGGATGCTGACAACACTTCCAAAGGAAGCCATGTGGAAGTCACTCTTATTCTGGTTAATGCTAGAAGTGTTAAAAATAAGGAGGTTAACTTACTTCAAGTCATAAATGATGCTGATCCTCACATTATTTGCATTACTGAGACTTGGCTAGACGGTAGTATTGACCCAAGTGAGTTTTTACCTGTAGGATACGATTGTTACGCCCAGCACAGGGATAGCGGCGGGGGTGGTGTCCTTGTGGCAGTTAAAAGTACAATGAATCACTATGAACTTGATGTTGTGGACGCTGGGATTGAATCCTGCTGGTGTGGTATGAACATCAATGGTAACGAGTATGTTATTGGATGTGTCTACAGACCACATCGTAATGATGAGAAGTGCCTACCCGGAGTAACTACCCAGTTAAACAATCTGGCTCTTAAGAAGAATTGCAAACTAATCCTTACTGGAGACTTTAATCTTCCAGATCTGAAGTGGCATGAAGACGGAACTTGGACCGAGACTGATACTAACAAAAATCACGACATCTTGTTTGACATTATGCTTGAACACGGCCTGCATCAAAATGTTCACCAGGTTACCCGTTTTTCAACTAACCCATCAACACTTGACTTAGTTTTCACTAATTCAAATGTTGTCTTTACCAATGTTTACACCTTTGAAGGGGTTAGTGACCATGAGATTGTTGGTGTTGTTTGGCCAGGGTCTACAAAAAGCTTCACACCAAAAAGAAGAGTTCCAATATATAATAAAGCAAATTGGGGTGCAATACGGGAAAAACTAAGTTCAGTTTACATTTCGTTTACAAATGATTTTGCAAGTGATATTGACACTAATTGGGAGAACTTCGTGGGAATTGTGACTAACCTAATAGACAAGCACATCCCAACCAAGCTAGTCAACAATGCCGACAAGCTGTGGATTACATCCAAGCTGAAAAACAGGTTGAGGAAACAACGAAAATTAGCAAAAGATGCTAAGGCAGGTATTGGATTGGCAAAGTACCAAAATTTCAAGAAGGACACAATGAATGCCTTGATGAATGCCAGGGAAAATTTTTTGAGTATGTTGGCCACTCGAGGGAAAACAGACACAAAATTCTTCTGGAAATACATGAACAGCGGAAGAAAGAAGGAAGTTTCAATTCAATCCTTAAAGATCGAGGGAAATACAAATATCTCTGATACCAAAGAAATGGCCAACGTTCTCAATAGACAATTTTTCTCTGTTTTCAATGCCTCTGTGACCAGTGTTCTACCGGACTTCCCAGCTAGAACTGAAACGATCATGGATGACATTGAGGTCACAAATGAAGGTGTTGCAAAGCTCGTTGACAAAGTGAGCAGTAATAAAGCGTGTGGCCCTGACAAAATCTCTGCTAAAGTACTGAAAGAAACCAGGGCAGTAATTACGCCTTACCTGACAAAGCTCTTTAATCAGTTCCTTGCTACTGGCCAACTTCCAGCTGACTGGAAACATGCCAATATCGTTCCTCTTTACAAAAAAGGATGTAAGTCTAAAGCAGAAAATTACAGACCAATCTCTTTAACTAGTATTATTTGCAAACTTTTAGAACATATAATTATCAGCAACGTTTATAAGCATCTTGAGATGAACCACTTGATCTGCACTAAACAATTTGGTTTTAGAGCTGGTTCTTCATGTGATATTATGCTGGTTGAGATGGTACACAGTGTGCTGGCCGGCATGGAGAAAACCAAACAGGTGGACTGGTGTCAACTTGACCTCGAGAAGGCATTTGACAAGGTGCCGCACTCTTTTTTGATCCACAAAATGAAAGCCTACGGTTTATCCGAACAAGTCTTACATTGGTATGAACAATTTTTGGTTGGAAGAACACAGTGCGTTGTTCTTGGTGGCGAGAAGTCTGAATCTGTGGACGTTGTATCAGGTGTACCCCAGGGTACTGTAAGTGCTCCATGTCTTTTTTTAATGTATGTTAATGACATAGTGGACATAGTTGAGTCGACACCATATCTTCTGGCTGATGACTGCCATGTTCTTCGAGAAATCAATACTATGGAAGACCACAGAATACTGCAACACGATCTTGATGAGGTTGCTCAGTGGTGTTACACCTGGGAAATGAACATCCAACCTAAGAAATCGGCTGTTATCTCTTTTACAAGAAAAACTCCTGACAATATTAGTCGTTATGATTATGCGATGTCAGACACAACCATCAATCGTGTTAGCTCCTCAAAATGTTTAGGTGTTTATCTTGATTCAAATCTAAACTGGGGTGAGCATATCACTTATATTGTAAACAAAAGCACAGCAACTGCAAATTTTATACATAGGAAACTGCGTCACTCTTCCAGTGTGCTGAGAGACCTTGCGTACAAAACCTTGGTGCGACCTGTGTTGGATTATGCTAGCTGTGCATGGGACAATGACAGTGAGTGCAACACATCCAGAATTGAAAGAGTGCAGAGAAGAAGCGCAAGGGTTGTGACTGGAGATTTCAAAAGCGACTCTTGCGTCACTGGCATGATTAACAAACTTGGATGGTCCACCCTTCAAACCAGAAGACGTGAACGTCGTCTGGAACTGTTGTACAAGATACATAATGATGCAACTATCGTGGACAAGTCCATTTATCTAAAACAGCCGTGTTATTATGGAAAGAATGATCATATCCACAAGATTCGACGCTTTGACTGTACCAGGGATTATTTTGGTGATTCTTTTTTCCCCCGTACGGTGAGAGAGTGGAATCTTTTGGACCAATCTGTTGTCACTGCCTCCAGTTTAGCTGGCTTCAAAAGAGGTTGTAGGGGGCTCAGGAGTGATGCTCTCTGCTCCCACTCCGGCTAATGTGTTGCGATACTTTTTTCTTTTTTTATTACCTTTTCTTTATTGTTGTTTTTTTTTCTTTTTTTTTCCTTAATATGTATTTATATGGTTTACCCCTCTTTTATTTTCGAATGGCCCTGTTAATGCTTTTATTGCGTTGGGCCAAATGGTAAATAAATAAATAAATAAATAAAACATTTTTCTCAGCACATGGTGAGAAACCTATGTACTGTCGAGAAAGTGTCTTAGTTGTTTATCGGATAAGCAGCAAGATATTTCGTTTCGTTTATAACTAAAAAAAATTTGGAAACTTTCCAGGTGTGGTTTGCAATATATTGTAGCAATTTCCAAGCGTTGGTTAATAGGTGTATTGTACAGCGGCGATAAAACGTAGTGCTGTGAATGATGTGGTAAGGCTTTCTGACTGATTGGTGATCGTGTAGTGCTTCTGTGGGTCTGGTTTGTTGTACATTGTTTCCACTGCGTGAATAAATTCCAACTGACTCCCGTTTGACACCAGTACCACTTTTCAGGAGTACTGTACTGGCATTAAATCCTCAAATGTAGTGTGGCGAAATCTATTGCAGTTTGTTTATTGATGCAGAGCGGCGAAACCTTTTGAATGTGGCGAGAGTGGCAAAGCCTTTGCAGGGAAAATTAATCCTTCTATGCATGTTCTTTCGCATTGTGAAAAGAACCCGTTTGATTGTGTTGAGTATGAAGCGGCCCATGCACATAAATACTTGTTGTTGCAACACGTTCTTCAACGTAATGAAACGAAACCGTTTAAATGGGATGATTGTGGAAAAGCTTCGGTAGCCTTGATTATATGCGATGACACACGGGGGATAATCTTTTCACGTGTGAGGAGTGTGACCTTTGCTGTGTTCCCATACCTATGATAAGGCAATGACTATGCACAGCGATAAAAAAACCCTTTAAGTGTAGAGAGTGTGGTAAGTCCTTTACACAGGAACGTATTTTTACTAGACACATGCATGCTCACAGAGCCACTGAGCTGCCCAAATGTGATGTTTGTGGGAAGGACTTTGCTGAGATCTGTAGCCCAAAACAGCACAAGCTCATGCACAGTAGCATAAAACCATTTAAAAGTGAAGACTGTGACATGACCTTCAAGCTGAAAAAATCGTAACCTGACACATGCAAATCCATTGTGGTGAAAAAGATGTGGTAGGCGACTGTGGTAATAGCTTAAATGGCCCATCTGTTTTAAATATGCATACTGTGGTTCATGCTCCAGCAGTGGTGGACTCGCAGTGTCATTCCTCTGTTACTGGCGACAGTGCACCTGGTAATGGAGAATGTTTAAACTCAGTAACCAAAGTGAAATCCTTAGATATAAGCCAACTTAATCTCGAAATGAGCAATCTTAACTTGTACTGTCTCGAACTCATTCGCCGATCTTAAGGATCACTTACGTGACCAGATACTTAAGGCTTCCGAACATTGTGTGCTACACCATTCAAATGCAAATACAAAGACAAACTCCGCAAATGAGGTGTCGACTGGCTTCTGCGATAAAATGTTTTTTTTTCTGGATTCCCTTGGCGAGCTAATGTCTACTGGACTACAAACAATTGAAACCAAACTCGAAAGTATAATCATGAAACAATCAGTGACATTACTTGATCCGATGAGCAAAATGATGTGTATGCAGGAACAGATCCTGCTCAACACTCAGCCCTGCAGTGTACCTCTTCCAATGCAGGAAATTGATGGCCAAAGCAAAATAGTTGTTAGCACGGTTCTAAATACCCAGAGTGAAGGTAATATACAGGTTGTATCTGCACATGTAGATACACTTTGTGAGTCGTCTGTCCCTGGCTTACACTCTGCTGTTGTTAAACCTACATTGATCCAAAGAAACACCCCCTGTATTCCCTTAAAACTGGCTCCAGCTGCTGAACATTTGAACCGCCCCATTCAGAATCGGCAGTGTGACAACTTTGGATTAATAACGAATTTCGAAGCAGTTACCCCTGAAGTCCCCTCTAACCCTAGCACTCTAATTATTGGAGACTCTCAGGTCAGACATATCAAACTGCCCTCGAATCTTAATTCTAGAACTTGGTGTTTTCCCAGAGCACGCATTGAGCATGTTATAAAATTTATTCCCGAGATCATGAAGTCCCATGCCGAGGCCACTCATGCTGTTCTGTATCTGGGCACTAACAATATTGGCTACGACACTCCCAGTGGTATTTCTGAAAGGCTGTCACAGGTAATGAGACTAATATTTGAGTACCAGCCTGAAATCAAACTCTCCATTGTTGGCCTGCTACCCCAGTGAGTCCCAGAAGCAATTTTGGTTCGACCACAAAAACTATTTGGTCTGCTGCAATGGTCACATTATGAACATTTGCAAACTCAAGAATGTAACATACATCTCCATGTGGGATGCTATTATAAATTCCAGGTACCTCTTGGCAGGAGACGGAGTACATTTTTCTGCTATTGGAAAAAACATTTAACTAACGTGATGACTAAGGCCATTCTGGGAAACTACAGGTGGATAATGGTCTAAATGTCGGCCCAGGTTTTTTCCTCCCTCCTGGATCCTTGTCCCTTCCGTCTACCACAGATACTTCAGATCGGTCTGTTAATTTGAACTCTAATAACTTTGTTCTACTGCTAACCTTACACACACTAACCATAAAGCTCACCTAAATTGTCTGTTTCTAAATGCACGAAGTCTTGTGAACAAACTTGTTGAATTCAATATGTAATTGTTAAGCGATTTATATGACCTTATCTTTGTTGTGGAAACTTGGTTAAATAATACGATAACGGACGCTATGCTGACTGGCAATACATCCTACAACATCGAGAGGAGAGACCGTTTGACTCGTGCTGGTGGCATTTTATTTGCAGCAAAAAAAGGACTCCTGTACCATGTAACAAACGTATGTACTACAGTTGAAGCAATGACTATGGACCTATTCAATGAAAAGGTTTCGATAACTATTGGGTACATCCCGTGGGGATGACTTCAATACCGTTACATTAATGTGTGAATACATTAACTCATAATTTAGATCTGACCGTACCAACGTTATTGTTGGGGATTTCAACCAGCCAACAATTGACTGGCTACTTTCAGGAGCAACAGGAAAAACAGGCACTACAATGTTTAACTGTTTCTCAGACTAGGGTTTGGAGCAGTTATTCATCGAGCCAACACGGGGCAATAATATACTCGACCTTATCTTGGTTGACAATGAACGCACTATTATGGACGTTGCTGTCTTACATGGACTTGGTATTAGCGACCATTCTATGCTGTCCTTTTGCATCCACACCATCCATTCAATTGACCCTACTGTGTCAAACTTAAAAATTAAAAAAATTGACTTGGAGGGCATAAAAAATTCTCTTCATGAGATCAATTGGAATCTTAGGATGGTTGATGCTACCGATGTAGATATAATGTGGAATATTTTTATTGCTACTATGAATGACACCTTGGATCAACATAGTACACTCAAGTCAACTCTTTTCAGCATAAAAAACGCATCCCTCGTGAAGCCAGGAAATTAAGCTCGCGTAAAAAGAGACTTTGGCGCCATTAGAAAAGAAATCGCTGTGATGATACCAAAATCATTGTACAAGCAAGCTAGCAGGAACTATGCAGATTGTGTAAAGCGATTGGCCATCCAAGCTGAAAGTAAAGTTATAAAGGAAGGTAATCTTGGTGCACTTTATAGGTTGGTAAAAAATAAAACTGGAATTAAGCGAAGTATCCCACCCTTAAAGGTAAAAGGACAGGTGGTATCATCAGACGAGGCAAAGGCAAATG
This sequence comes from Lithobius niger, assembly GCA_023313725.1. NCBI lineage: Eukaryota > Metazoa > Arthropoda > Chilopoda > Lithobiomorpha > Lithobiidae > Lithobius > Lithobius niger. Next base: position 2,626 of record JAHWFP010202640.1, on the reverse strand, counting down.
TCTTAAACAATATATTTTCCAAAAACTTCATCTCCGATAATAGAGCCATCCCCGATAATCAGAGGAACCTAATGCATGCGTTCACACAGACCTTAGATAATGTGTCTTTCTCAAGCGAGAAAGTCCTCAAAGCAATTAATGATACAAAAACTAGCCATGCCATTGGTCCTGATGGACTATCCGCATATTTTTACAAAGAAATGCGGGATGAGATTATCTCTCCATTGGTGATAATGTTTAAATGCTCAATGCAGTCAGGCAAAATCCCTAAATGCTGGAAAAAGGCACGTGTAATTCCAATCTTCAAAAAAGGTAACGCATCCAATCCACATAACTACAGACCAATATCTCTTACTTGTGTACCCTGTAAAATTATGGAAAGAATTATTAAAAATGAAATGCTAAATTTTCTAAACGAACAAGATATAATCTCGTATGATCAATTTGGTTTTTTGCCTGGACGCTCAACAACGCTACAGCTACTGGACGTCCTAAATGACTGGACTAGTTGTTTAGATGAGGATTACCCAGTTGACGTAGTTCTAATTGATTTTGCGAAAGAATTTGACTCCGTTGTCCACCACAAATTACTATTTAAACTAAAAAACATTGGCATCAGAGGGCAACTACTGGCTTGGATTACCGATTTCCTTGTGAGCCGTAGCCAGCGTGTCGTAGTCGGGAATCGGTGTCCGGTGATGCTGTGGTTAAAAGTGGCGTTCCACAGGGGTCAGTTTTAGGTCCATTGTTATTCACCATTTTCTTAAATGATCTATTATTAGATCATTATTATTTAGCGTTTGTAAATTCATTTAATTCTTTAAACGACACTCGTTTGGTGCAAATAAGAGGCTACTTTCCGAGGGCTTGAGGTGAACTTTTTAAAATTTTATGTGTCACACTTGACCCTTAGCCAATGTGTCCATGAAATTTTTACCAATTTTTACGTGGCATTAAAAAAAAAAAAACACTGGTTAGCGGAGTCGAACCCTTTTCTTATTTTGCACCGCATCAAAACGTAGTGAAATCTGGTAACCTAGGAATGTTAACTAGAGGATTAACATTGTAGGTAACTTGTGGACTGGAGGACCTAGTGCCGCATCCTAGGTAAATCAATTAGGTTATCTCTTTTATCGTATTTTCTGACTCTGTAGTTAGTTCTGAAATTTATATATACATCAAATTTTTCGATTATGATATAACTTATGTTAAACAATTTGTCGTTGCTGCACCAGACCACCTCCAGTTCAACCAGTTTTTCTCACCTTGCCACACGTTTAATATCTACAAATTTTCTTTTTTTTATGTCAAAATTTCTTGTACATCCGCTGAATGGGGTCAGCGGATTATTCTTCCCCCGCCCCCAGCTTCTGCAGCACCCGTTCTGTGGTGCTGCCATTATCAAGGTCAGTGGTAGCGACAATGCCGATCAAGATTTGGAATTCCTACAATCAACTGGAAGACCAACTCATTATTACCAACAATTCGGTCATGTTATAAACCATTTTGTGAACCAAATTCATTGTAACAACAGTCCCTTTACACTATTTGTAACCCACAATCATTGTATCAGGGCGTGGAGGTCTTGGTGACATGATGGCCCGTGCGCCCATGGCTAGGTGCTGGCATTCTAATTTCGACTCCCCGACTGGTCAATACCTCCTTTGGGACCTCTATTTAGAAATTGCCCCTGAATCCTCCAAATTAGCCATGCCCTGAAACCTACGGCTGTAGCCCTCAAGTCACAAGCCTCCTAGCCCCGTGAATCAAGGCGAGCAAATATAACATCTTTACGAAACTGAACCACTGAGTTGGCTGGCTTTCTAACATCATGTGAGTGAACATCTTAAGGCTAATTCTCCGTTAGGCTGAAGCAAGGGTTAAGGGCCATCCCACCTAGTATTGCTTCAACCTTAAGTACCAATCGAGTTCGTTTTTGTTTTCTAACAATATTATGGGTTGTGCTGCAGCATTTGCTTTTCCAAATAAAAAGGGTAATAAATGATTCTTTCACAGAGCAATAAATCGTCCGAAGACTTGAAGGATAGTCACATTTTCGTGCTGCAACACAGGGATTTGCACGTGCTGCTAGCACAATCAATGCTGTGAGTTAGTTCGTAGAGTGTGCTTTCAACGCGCCTATAGCGTCACTTTTTGAAAATTATGAATGACATTGCTACCATGCTACACCGAAGCGAGCGTCTATCCTGTATACCTTTAAGAGTTTTATTTCCATTGTGCGTGTTCGAGACTATAACGAGATGTTTTATCTTGGTGAGCAGATACTGAGAGATAAATTCGTCGTGCTAGCTAATAACCGTTGTTCAACACGAACAGCTTCGTTCCCAACACCGTTTTTACACCCTAACAGAAATCGTGATTGAGCCCCGAATTTCTTGTGAAAGTCAGGCTATTACTTTGAATAAATCCAAAGTTTTATGAAGCAGAAAACACGAGATTGAAGAGGTTTAAAGTTAGAAAACAATCCCCTCGCAATCTTATCAAACTTAAGATGCAATGTTGCGGAAGTTTATTTTAGATTTACCCATAAAAATAAAAATCTAGTTGCGATAAAACAAAGTCAATTTACGTCCGCGATTCGAAGCGCTAGGGCGTAATAATAAAT
>JAHWFP010202633.1:1491-14090 GCA_023313725.1 Lithobius niger | reverse complement strand
CCCCCCCCCCCCCCAAAAAAAAAAAAAACACAAATAAAACATAAATGCTACGGATTATGGCTACAGTTAGGCTTTTGCCGGAGACCCCTGCACTTTGTAGAAAAAGCAGCCAATGTTGATGCTTCCGCTACGCAGGGAGGTAGGGAATTCCAATCCACAACAGTTCTTGGATAAAAAGAACACTTGAAGTAGTCAGTGCTACACTGATATCGTTTGATCTTCTGGGAGTGGTCATATTTAGAAATGAAGTCTGGAGCCTGACAAAACTCTTCAGAATCGATGAAAGTGAGACCATCTTTGATTTTGTATAAAAGTCCAAGGCGGTGCTCCCACCTCCTCTGGCTAAGAGTTGAAAGATCCAGATCCCACATCGAGTCAGTAATACAGACGTCGTTTCTGTAATTGCCAGTAATGAATCTTACGGCCCGTCTCTGGACCATTTCCAACTTATCAATGTGATCCCTTGCCCATGGGTCCCATGCTGCTGCTGCATACTCAAGAAGTGATCTAACCATCGCAAGATAAGCAGACTTCTTCGTGTCACATGTGAAATCCCAAAGGATACGTCTAAGAAATCTTAGTCGATGGGAAGCCTTGCCAATGATATTGTTGATATGAGAGTCCCATCTTAGGTCAGCTTGTACAGTCACCCCCAAACATTTCATTGAGTGGCTTCTTGTAAGTGGCTGGCCACAGATAGTGTAGTCAGCAGAGATCAGAGACTGACTTCTAGTGAAACTTACATAGACAGTTTTGGCTGGCTGTACCTGCATGGCCCATCTTTCACACCAGTCACCGATTCTGGTGAGGTCCCGTTGGATTGTATCACAATCCATACTACTGGCGATCTTGTGTAACACATAGTTGTCGTCTGCAAACAAGTAACCATCAGATTCAAGTTCATCAAACATATCATTAATAAAGATCAAAAAGAGGATTGGTCCCGCCACTGATCCCTGTGGAACACCCGACTTTTACGACGATACTCTCGGAAAGTTCCCTATCCACACAGACACGTTGGCATCTTCCAGAAAGAAAGGAGCGGAACCAAGGTACAACACTATCCAACCCGAAGGAACCAAGTTTGTTTAAGAGATGCTGGTGAGACACTCTATCGAAAGCCTTCTGGAAGTCGATGCCGATCACATCCACCTGTCCACCGCCTTGAACGTGTTGGCTTATTTCATGGATAAGGCTAACCAACATTAATTCAGTGGATGCCTTAGGTCTAAAACCAAATTGCCTACGAGAGAGTAAGTTGTTTGCAATGAGAAATTTCATCATCTGACTAACAATAATATGTTCCAAGAGCTTGCACAAGATAGAAGTGAGTGAGATAGGGCGATAGTTTGACGGATCATTTCTGGATGCAGTTTTGAAAATGGGGACCACAACAGCTTCCTTCCAGGCAAGTGGAACAGTCTCTGACTTAATAGACTTATTGAAGATATCTGCAAGATAGAAGCAGCTAACATCAGCAGTCACAGTAAGCATTTTAGCGGATATACCATCAGGGCCAGCTGCACCATTTTGTTTCAGATCATTAATGAGAGCTCTAACACCCCCTGGAGTAACCTTGCTCAGCGTCAGTCGGCTTGTAGTCTTCTTTGGTAGCGTTGAAACTGAGGAGCCGTCATGGATCGTAAAATTCCCTTCAAACATTTTGTTGAGTGTGTTTGCTTTCTCATAGGGCTTGGTAAACACGCAACCATGACGGGACCGTAGAGTTGGGATTCCCACCTCATCATTGTTATAAAGTCTAACGTAAGACCAGAATTTTCTCGGGCATCTTTGGTAGTCGCCACAAATCCCCCTGATGTACGCATCCTTCTCTTGTTTCATCTCTTCCGTAATGTTTTTAGAGAGCAACTTTATCTCCTCCCATAGTTCACTGCTAAGAAACTTGGCATAAGCTTTTCTCCTACGGGTTTTCTGTCTGATAAGTCTGGCAATCTCCCTATCATGCCAGGGTTTGCTGTTTCGCTGCACGTTTCTTTTAGGAACTTCCTCATTTAAGACAGCGTACAGATCACGGGTGTAATGTTGCAACATTTCATCCACACCTACATTGATTAGCTTGAAGGCTTCGTAACGTTTTTCTAGCTTAGTGATAATACTATCCTTGTTTGCTTTCTTGTAGTTGAATTGGCTGGCAATGTTTGTCGCCGGAGGGGAACAACCAGACATGCCTAAGTTTGCACAGACGATATGATGGTCGCTGACACCAGGTAGGGGATAGATGTCAATGCCTCCCAACAAGTCGGTAAAAACCAGATCAAGAGTTGACTTTGCTCCAGCAGTTTCCCGGGTTGGGAAATGCACAAGCTGTTCAAGACCAGTGCCATCAAGGAGATTTTGAATTTCACCTTCCATCGTTGTAGACACATTCCCACCCTCCCCTCTACAACATCGAGTCCAGTCAAAGTTTCTTGCATTAAGATCACCAGCAATGACCAAAAAATTCACCTTGTGTTTAAAGTACAATGCTTGGTCCAGGAGTGAGGAAAAAATAAATTGGTCCTCTTCAGGTCTGTATGCAGCGGCAAAAGCGATGGTAACTGATCCCAGTTTACAAACACACCAACATACTTCGTGATTGTTCTCGTTTAGTATTTCTCCCCAACTTGGAATCGAGTGTTTACAGCAAGCATAACGCCACCACCGCGTGCATTACGGTCCCTTCTGTATGCGACAAAGTTTGCAGGCAAAAATTCCGAGGAGATAACACTTTCGTCAAGCCAAGTTTCAACACAAACCACAATGTCAGGGTCTTCACTAACCAGCAATTCGTCAAGTCGGTGCTCTTTATTTTTCACACTCCTAAAGTTGACAAGAAGTAGTTTGATTCTTGGGAAATTATTCTGCAGTCAGCATGAATCACCAGATGTCTTGGTTGTATCAGTTTTTTCTTTATTAACGGTGATATCACCACATGTGTCGCTATCCGAACAGCCCTGGTCTTCTTGCTTGCACTATTTTGAGCACGATCTTTTCTTTCTGAGATGGTTTGGTCATGGCTCAACCCAACTTGCCTGGGGTGACCAAGTTTGAAATTTTTGCACATGTAGGCCTTGCTCATCACAAGATCTCTTTCATTCTGGCTTTTTAACCTAACCAAGATTGGTCTGACCTTGTCTCCACAATCTTTCTTGATTGATCCCAGCCTAATACATGAATTAATATTTAGTACCTCCACAAGATTAAGATGGCTGAAAATCTTTTGAACATTGTCAATGTCGGCCTCCTTTCGTTTATCTGAATCGTCAGTAGTGGACTCAGCGACATTGAAAACAATTAAGTTTCTTCGTCTTTTTTCCCTTTCTGCCAGTTCAGCAGCAATAATCTGACCACAAGACCCAGCCGTGACAAACGCTTCTCCTTTATTTCTATTCACACGTCCACCAGCTCCAGGTCCATGTGAATGCACCGAGTTAGTATGTTTAGCAGTTCCAAAAGTAGCATTGTAGCTTGGGTCCTGTTTGCCACCTCCACCATCCACAGATGTTTCATCTGATGTAACATTTTTAACAAGCTCGTGCAACACCTCGATTTCATGTTTAGAATTTATTAGCTCAGTTTTTGTCAACGACAAATCTTCTTTCATACTCTTCAATTCATTGATTACACTATTATACGATTTCTGCATAGTTGCCATTTCTTCCTTACCATGATCGATTACCGAACTCATATGTTTGAGGACGACCTCCAAATCCTTTTTGTCATTGACAAGACGAGTAACGAGTTCAGTCAAGGAGTCAATGCAAGCGCCCTGTTTGCAAGAGCGACACACAGGAATAGATTCCAACTTTTCAAGATCCCGAGGCACATGCTGATCATTTTTGGGAAACGACACATACTCAGTACATTTCTCACATTGGATCCAGAAACACGATCCCTCAATGTCATTTATGGCTACTGACCCCATTTTAGTTTGATTTAATTTCACTGATGATCCCTTACGAGGCATTCTACCAGAATATGTATTACTTGAATAGCATGACCAAACACATCTCCTGTGAAGATCCAACACAAGAAAGGCAGTACCACAAATTTTGCATTTGTTTGGCCTTTTACCAGGACAATTTAATCAACTGCAATGAAACTGTGTGCACATGACAAGGCAGCATCGCAGACTTGCACTTTACGAGCCCTCTCGCCATGTTGGACCAGCCTATACTCTACAAAATGTAACACACATGAATAGGCAGCACAACAAACCTTGCACTAAAAAGGGCTCGCACCAGGTTAGACCAAACAGTGACTCAGTTTACGACTTACTGAGTAAGTGCAGCACCACAAACTTCGCATAGGCCTATAACAGGCCTCTCTCCATGTTGGGTACCACGGTGCAACAGTAAAAAAAAAAAAAAAAAACAATAAATTGCCAACACAGGTCACACTCACGTAATAGAAAGACTCGTTGAATATTTCAAAAAGTACCAAAAATAACTTCGGATTAAATGAATAATGTTCGGAAAATTTGACTGCTTCGAAATCCAAGATGGCGGCACCCAGTGAAAAGGAAGTGTCACCTCAGCAAAATCACCAACAGTAAATTTAAAAATTTACAGATGCACCTCAAAATGAGTAGCTTTAACTCACAACACATTCATAACACAGGCTAAAGTGCTGAAACAGTCCGATTGCATGATGGAATCGAAAACTTGAAGAGATTTCAGGAGATCAGCAGAACACGTGCGTGACCACTGACCTCTACCTCACTGATCAGTTCAATCAGTTCATTAACGAGTTCATTTAAGGAACGAGGAGCATTGAACAATAAAACTATTGCTATTTGCCAGCAATTAAACAGGCATAATGTTAATGACATTTGTTTGGAAGAAACTGGTAAATCGCATGAATGTTGTATGTAAAAAGTTCAATTATTTAAATATTCACAGCTAAGAACCGAAAGTATTTCAAATATGCATTCCTCCTTCAAGTTTTCATGATACCTAACACTGAAATTCTTACTCATCATACTAAAAAAAGAGAGTATGCTTAGTCCAACCAATAAGAGCAGTGTTGTATCCTCCATTTCTGAGAGCCGTAGCAAACGTCATCTCCGAAGTTGGTAATCCAGATGGTTGGGCCACATGGATGATGACCGGAAGGAAGCCAGATGGGGCCATACCTGTGCAAAGAAATGAATGAGCAAAAACAATTACATTTGCGTAACAATACATCTGTTTTATCTTTGTTTGTCGGAGTGGGAAAAAAAACTTCAGTGTGCGCCATTTTGTTAATTACTTCACTGTACTATATGTAAGTTTGTGTCTGCATTTCAGTGTATTCATTTTCAGAGTTCAAAGTTTGCTTTAAATACTAAAACACTGAAAAAAATAAAAAAAAAACACAAAGGAAAAACTTATTACATTTATACTAATTGAGAAATACTACCGCCATAATAATGCCACAGCTGATAGCAACAAGAGCTTATTTATACCTGCATGGTTTTTCTTGAGTCTGCCTAGAGTACAACATTCTTCCTACAGACAGCGAAAATATAGAGAACGAAATGCCAGCCATTGCTTCGAAGCATGGCTAGTAAGACATCTGGTTTGACCCATTACGATATTAGAGGTAGACAATATGGCCGCCGCGAAGTAATGTTGCCGACGATGTAGCATGTTCATCAGTACAGCCAGCCAGTAGTGCGCCATTTTTGTTCACATGCCGGGACATCTATTGACAACTCGTGGCAGTTTTCAAAATGATATTCATTCTACCTAGCCTTACGTGATATATTTTCTTTAGCTTTAAAACTAGTTTTAAGAAGTTTTTAAAGTTATCCCTCAGCCACAGTGAGGCTATTTATCTGCACCTGGAGTAAACAGTGATAAGTTTATGTATCCAAAAAGTGTTTTAAGGAAAAGAGCAGCACCTCAGTTGGCATTCTTTTGGCCTGTAATCAACGCCTTTGACTGACAGAAAGCAGCAACTAGAGAGATCACCGAATTAGAGGAGTTTTGTACCCATATTGCACAATCTAACCAAGTACGGTATTTTCACCCAAGTGCCTACGTGCAGTGTATAGTACAATCATGGTCGAGAAAAGGCAGTAAACATTTAAGCCCTGGGGAATTCGTTTCAGGAAGATCTGCGGTCGTGAAATCTACAAAGATTCATTGACGATTACTACACAGTAAACTGTGATAAGCTTACGATTACTACACAGTAAATTGGGATAAGCTATCTACTGTGAACAGGATCGCATAATAGGTAATATGCTCACCATCATCACGAATCTGATTCTGATTCTGCCACTATAGCCGCACCGCGAACACTCTGCAAAACGCACTGTTTTAGCATGCAGAATGAACTGTTGAAAGTACTTGTGACACATGAAACGCGAATTTTAAACACGCAGCATTGCATTGCCACTAAATTATAAAAGTTTAACAACAGTGGGTTGATGCTACGTACCTCTTTTTCCGCTAGACGTGAAAGCAAATTCTCAGAGGTTTAATTTCATGAAGTTTAAAGAACCTGAGACTGAACTGTATATTGCACTACGGCATTTTTTTTCTTATTATAAACTAGCATCGTACCCGGCTTCCCGGGGATTTGTTTGACCCGTGGTTGTTTCCCAGTATTTGCTCGGTGCTGCCTTTCCGTCAATCGTCTCCCTCCGCAAAGCAATGTCGTAATGAAATAGTGACCCTAACATAAGAACTGCCCCATCAACGGGCGTTCAGGCCCCATCCTCACTCCCAGTAGCGTGCGAAAAATAACTGTCCTTCGTACATGACGTCATTTAAGACATGCCTTTGCAATGACCGCGCAGAGCAAATTGTTAGTCGAGGCAACAATGTGCCAATTTCAACTTGTTTTCAGGGCAACAACGTCCTAGTTTTAACTTGAAGCCAAAGAATTGACACACTCTCACGTTTTCATTGTTCCCCTTCCGGGGGTTGTCGTTGCGGTTGCTTCATTTCTGCTATGAGACTTTGGTTTACAATGTAAGATGTATTAAACGAGCCTTTCACGTTGAAATAATCGTCCGAATACTTCAGGAATAGTCACTGTCGCCGTAAAATAGTATTTGTTTCGCATTGCAATACGCACTGCTAAGGGCACATTTACGCAATGATCTGGTTTTATATTTCCGCAGCCAAAAGCTAGAAATAATCTGAAATCCGAAGATGGCAATAGTTACGCTTCCGCCAGCCCACAACGGAAATGGTTAACAATGTGAGGAGTTCAGAGGTGGCTGGGAAAATAGTTTCATCAGGAGGAATTCTTTATCTTATTGTCACCGATGATCCACCTGCAAGCATTTACCCAAACGACGTCAGAGATAGTTAATCCAGGTAGCGCTGTTACCAAAGCAATGATACCTTTGTCATCGCGACTAAATTCTAGCGGCGAGAATGCAAAACGACAGTGATCACGTCGTAATAATGAGAATCACACCCTATATTTCTCCACGCAGCTAACACAAATACCCTCCATAGTTTGTGGAGCGCTCTTTCACTGTGCCTATTGTTGCAGTTTTTTCAAAATTTTGGATGACATTGCCCTCATGCTACGCCGAAGCGAATGTCTAGCCTATATACAGCTGGGAAACCAAGCACCGGATTGTACCGTTCAGCACAAACGACATAGGCAGTGGGTGGTGAAATCCTGAGGACTCAAGAAAAAGCTGTGACATTTGCCGCCATAGTGGCACCAGATTGGCACCAGTATTGGTTTTGGAGGGCATAACTACAAGGTGCACTACATAAAATGGAGGGAAAAACAACGGAAGAGCGGATTTCTTAGGCTTAAAATAACGTTGTTTTCTCCAACAACAAAATTCGCGTGTTTTAGGTCTAAGAAATCACTCTTCACAGCATCGGCTTCAGTATGACGCCCTTCTGTTTCTCTCTGCAGTGCCCCTTGCAGCTAACCCATTAAGGCTTCAGCATAGAGATATATACAATAATACTACGTCGTGTCACTGCTCTATACACTGTGGTTAAGTACGAGTCACCCATAATTCTCGTTAATTTTCACGGGTTGATGACTAATATTGCGGAAATCGGTGGATGCAACTGACAGTTCATGGAAGGCAGTATACCCAACATGAGTGCATCTTAAAAACGGCCGAAATTAGGAAGTTGTATGAAAAGTCTGAGTCGGAATAATGGGCATCTGTGGAAAATACCCGGAGGTGAAAAAAATACCCAAAATGGGAGATTAAAAAAATATATATTTGCCTCCATATCCCCAAAATTTTGTCGTTCATATGTCCCTAATCTTAAATAGTGAGAGACTTCATGGCAACATCTGAAATTACAATAGACACAAGAGGCCCAAGCATCGGAAGACAAAAATTATTTGTATTATGAGCGACACAGGGTGCCTACCTCGGCTTTTGCTCTGAAATTACATTTAAGTTATCCAACAATTATAGGACATATTTACTGCAATTAATAAACAAAAACGGAACGTTAAATGTGTAGAATAAGGGTCTAAAAGCCAAAACCTAGAAGGAACACGGACACGCTTTCACAGTCAGGGTCTAGGTGTAAAATTTTGTCAGTAAGGGGCTGGTAAGTATTAGACCCTTACTACCCGGTGGTTAGCTTAGTTCTATTTTTTCGGGATAGACGTGTGCATGAACGGTTGTAGCAGGTTTTCTTTGTTCTTAGAATATTGTTACGGAACTTTAGGAACACAATTTTCTTGTGAAGTTGGGCATTTTGTCTTTTGATGTTTAGAATTTTTTTTATTATATTTCATAGATGTATGGCAGAGGGTAACCAATAATGCTACCTGCTGCGAATATGCTGTCATGTTACTAAATCGAAAAATAACTTTCAACATAAAGCAAAGAAGGAAACGTATACCATACTACCACTGGATCATCACACGAGTCTTTGTAGGAGGATTTACAGTTTTTCGTCAAAATGTATTTTTTGATGCCCACCGGGTAGTAAGGGTCTAATGCTTACCAGCCTCTTACTTACAAAACTTTACACCTAGACCCTGACTGTCAAAGCTTGTTCGTGTTCCTTTTAGGTTTTGACTTTTAGTCCCTTACTTTAAACATTTAACGTTCCGTTTTTGTTATTTAATTCGTGTTACTTTTAGAATTGCAGCTAAACTGTAAAACAGTGCAGTTGACGGTCAAACTTGAGAGTTTAATACAGAAACCTTAGGCTGACCCTTACTAACCCTTACTAATGATTAATAAACAAAAACGGAACGTTAAATGTTTAGAGTAAGGATCTAAAAGTCAAAACCTAGAAGGAACACGGACAAGCTTTGACAGTTAGGGTCTAGGTGTAAAATTTTGTCAGTAAGAGGCTGGAAAGCATTAGACCCTTACTACCCGGTGGTTAGATTAGTTCTAGTCTCTTCGGACTGAACGTGTGTATGAACGGTTGTAGCAGGTTTTCTTTGTTCTTAGAATATTGTTTTGGAACTTTAATAACACAATTTTCTTGTGAAGTTTGGCATTTTGTCTTTTGATGCTTTAGAATTTTTATTATATTTCGTAGATTTATGGTAGAGGATTACCATAATGCTGTCTGCTACGAATATGCTGGCATGTTACTAAATTGAAAAATAATTTTCAACGTAAAGCAAAGCAGGAAACGTATAACCATACTACCACTTGATCATCACATGGGTCATTGTAGGATGATTTCCAGTTTTTCGTGAAAATGTATTTATTGCTGACCACCGGGTAGTAAGGGTCTAATGCTTTCCAGCCTCTTACTGAAAAAATTTTACACCTAGACCCTAACTGTCAAAGCTTGTCCGTGTTCCTTCTAGGTTTTGACTTTTAGATCCTTACTCTAAACATTTAACGTTCCGTTTTTGTTTATTAATTCGTGTTACTTTTAGAATTGCAGCTAAACTGTAAAACAGTGCAGTTGACGGTCACAGCTGATAGTTTAACACAAGAGACCCTAGACTGACCCTCACTAATCTAGCTATCGCCAATGTTAACAATAGAAACAAATCCTTTAATCTTCAGTCTATGTCTCGCAGCTGATGTTTGCTAACTGGTATTGTTGCATAATAACAATGTTTAAAACAATGTAAAACAATCAATCTGGTGGTTTAGAGCTCCGTAACCCCTGAACCACTTGACCAATTAGAAAAGGCCTTATGAAAAGGGCACATCTACAGAGCAACACCTGTAAAATGAGCTAAGAACCAGCTTTATAGGACAAATGGTTTGACCTGTAGAGAGGACAGACGAAAGTATCCCAAGAACAACAACAACAACAAGAAGCTGAACAAGAAGTTGTCTATTTGGCCCTTGTCTGCATCTCGGGTTTGGCTGGACCGAATTTCACAATTTTTGGACTGCAGACAGGCCTTTACTAGTCAAGGCTAGATTCCAAATTTGGTTTAAATATGTTTACTTTTGACGGAGTTATAAGCTCTCAAAGTTGAGAGTTTAACACAGAGGTCCTAGGTCGACCCTTACTAACACTGGCTATCGCCAGTGTTAATAAGCAAAATCCTTTATAATCTTCATTTTTTTTTATAATCTTCAGTCTACGTCTTTCAGCTGGTGTTTGCTAATTGGCATTGTTGCATAATAACAATGTTTAAAACAATGTAAAACAATCAATCTGGTCGTTTAGAGCTCCGTAACCCCTGAACCACTTGACCAATTAGAAAAGGCCTTATGGAAAGGACACATCTACAGAGCAATACCTGTAAAATGAGTTAAGAACCAGCATTATAGGACAAATAGTTTGACCTGCAGAGAGGACAGACAAAGGTACATCCACAGAACAAGGAGTTGTCTATTTGGCCTCTCTTTGTATCTCGGGTTTGGCTGGACAGAATTTCACAATTTTTGTACTGCAGACAGGCCTTGACTAGTCAAGGCTAGATACCAAATTTGGTTTAAAGATGTTCACTTTTGACGGAATTATAAGCTCTCAAAGTTGAGAGTTCAACACAGAGATCCTAGGTCGACCCTTACTATACTTTGTTCCACATATGCTTTCAGAAAACTGACTGTATGACGCCACGTTTTCTTCCACTACGAATGCAAAAAATCTGAAAATATCCCATTTGTAAACTCTAACAGTAACTTTGTTGAGTGTACAAATGTGATATCCACATGTTTTTGCACTCTAAGTGCAAAGAAACGAGTCGTCATCTAGTTAGTTTTCTGAAAACATAATGTCGAACAAACTATAACACCGGCTATTGTGTTAATAATCTAGCTTTGCATTCTTGGAGCTAGAATTTATGCACGATGGCAAAGGTGACATTGCCGTGATAACTATGCTATCTGGATTATCTATCTCGGACTTTCTTTTGGGTAAAATGCTTGCAGTCGTATAATCCATGGTAATATGACAAAGAATTCTCCTGAGCAAACAATTTTTTCTGTCGCTTCTGAAGTTGCATGATTGGCGGTTTTCGTTGCGAGCTGGCAGAGCTAAAACCGCCGCCATGTTGGAATTGCACATGTTTTTTAGCCCTTAGCTATGAGAATACAAAGTCATAGTGTAATGCTCTAATAAATCTCTATCACTTGCTGCATTCCCAATCTTTCATCATTTTACAGTTCGGAATGCAACTCGTAAACAAAATAAATTATACTAGCAGGTAAGGGCGCGTTTATGCACAAAGGCTTTCTCGCTCGCCGAAAGCTATTTGCTAGTCAACCATTATTTATTTATGATTAGTTTCCCGTTGCTACTAAATGAATGCGGTAATAGATAACAAATGTATTATAAATAACAACACAGATAAAGAACGAAGTGCTACAGTAATTTTAAACATTGTTACAAGATTGTTGTCATTTCACGCTATTTTCAGAATTTGCTCTTCTCCCTCAAAGTACAGCTTCTAGCAATGATCAAACGTCGGTAGAATAAATAGCTTCTCGCAGCGAGAATTCAAAATCCAACATGGCGTCCATTTCGTGGCTATCGAATCGAAGACAAACCATCGAATGCCGGCATACAACAAAAACAGTCCGTTGTCTTGTACTGCAGTAAAAATTGTTTTCTTGTTGTCATAAATCGACGCTCGAATGTTGCAAGCATCGTACGCCGTGTCACGAGGCACGAGGAGAAGATTTGCGTCTGCGTCGTTACCATGGTTACTAATACGCATAGACAATCGAAAGTCGCATACTCCGGTAAAGGCGAGAAGCATCCATCAGATTTAGTATTGATCAAGTAAAAGCTAGTGAGCGAGAAACCTGTCGTTGCGTAAACGAGCCCTAATCCGTCTAAGCACAGAACGCACTCGTCGGCATGTACCAGTCGAGGGCTTCCTTAACCCGGATTGCCGAAGACGCCGCTTGCGGGTGTTTGTGGCATTACTACTGGCAATTATATTACAACTTGTGGTACATGAGGAAAACGATAAACCTGCAACCAAATTTTCGACTCTCTTCTTCAGGAACACTGTCAAGGTAAGACATAAGTGTCGTCATGAGCGTGTTGGGATTGAAATTGACTTGCTGGTCTCTAGTTAGTGCCGTTGAAAAAGACTGCCAGGCTACCGAAAATTTTATTTTGTATTTTACTCTTAAAAGGGCATACCTTCTCACCATATTCGAGCATCCTGCGCGAAATAGCCTTTGCAACATTTACATAGGTTTGAGTGAATGCAGCAAAACCGTT
>JAHWFP010202591.1:1262-13042 GCA_023313725.1 Lithobius niger | reverse complement strand
GGTAGGGCTGTGCAGGGGGAATGGGAGGCAGTTTGGGCTACGGGTGCGACGGGGAGACGACTCTTCTCTTTGCATCCCTCGACTGCTGCTCCACGGTTACTGAACGGTCTTTCCCGCAGGGATGCTGGCCTGTTATCACGGTTGCGCACGGGTCATGTCCTGCTTCGGGCCCATCTCGCCCGCTTGGGGTGGGCGAGGTCGCCAGAGTGTGTTTGTGGTGGTGGGCCGGAAACAGTCGGGCATTTTCTATTGGAATGTCCCCGTTGGGCGTCACAACGGCGATTTGTGTTGGGGAGTGGGGAACCGTTGGCTGAGGTCCTGGGGGTCCCGCCTCATGCTCCACCCGGCGGGGGAATGTTGGGCCGAGTCCTGGGTTTTTGCCGGGCTACACGCAGGTTTGATACGTAACTCCGGATCTGTCCTCCCTGGTTGGTTTCATGCCCCTACGCATTCCCACGGGGCAGGGTCACAGCTGTGCATCTTAGTCGATTTGTACTGTGTTTTGATTCTGGTTTAGTTTGTAAGTAGTTTTTAGACTGAGCGGGTGGCTTAAAGGCCGAGTAGGCTCAATAAAATATCAAATATCAAATAAAATGTTCCTGCTGAGAGGGCGGTCCATAATTGTTGAGCCATGTAAGCGTCGCGTGGGTCAGTAGTGTTGTCAGCGGGACTACGGCTGGCAGTCCGAATAGTTGTCATTCAAGAATGAGGCACGTGCAGCTCACTGTGTTGCATGAAATTTCAAATTCCAACTGCCAATTTGGCCGTAAATTTAAAAGAAATTAAGTAAAGATACGAAAAGATTAACTGCTAAATTAGGCCTACTTAACAAACTATATTGCTAACAGAACAGGGTGTCAGAAATATTTCTATGCTTGTATTTGTAAAACGTCGACACTGATGCCATTACCTGGTGCTCTACTCAGCAGTCTAGCATAATTGTGGTAAACACGCATAACTTCTGGGTATGATTTCGTGCTGTGTGTAGGCCTGACTTGCTTTAAAATAAGTGAAACAAGTAAACCCTTGTAAAGTGTAGCACTAGCACAAATTACAAATGAAGTGTGGTTCTTGGTGGTTACATTTATTCAGTCACGTGTCTGAGGAAATGTCAGCGTTTGTCATCAGAAACAGGACTTTTTCCTAAATATAGTTAGTAGGTAGTAGGCTAAATATTTGTTCATCAGTTAAAATGAATTTGGTGAATCTTATTAAATGTGGCGAATGAGTATAAACAAAGAGAAAAGAAAGAGTAGGCGCAGTTAACGTTTGTTAAGAACTGAAACCGTATGAAAAACGTCTACTACACTGATCATTTGCTTGATCATTTAACTATTTGTTTTTGGTGTGGAACTGTCCGTCTGCGCATAAGTGTTGCAACAAGAAATATCCTCGAGCGAAGCGAGACGTGGCCGAATATGCGAGCGTCAGCGAGCGACTCTGCTAGTATTGTATTAACTATTTATTGTAGGAAAACACTCAGAATGAAAACAATATCAGAGGAGCAAGAAGACAACTGCTGAGGAGTCGGGAAGGACAGATTTTATTTACGATTTTTTGTCGAGAATGTTTTAAGGGAAGGCGAGTCACCGTCACCGAAATTTAGATGGTCACATCACACTTATTTGTTTCAATCCAACTGCCCAACCCATGAGTAAAGACTGCTCTGTTTGCGTATGACACCAGGAAAATTAAGTACTAGGACCGCTACCATATACAGGAGCGGAGCGTGAAATTATACCTGGGTAGGGGAAGGGCAGTATCCCCGTGATGGGGTAGGGATGGTGACAGTTGCACCTTCATTGTTGATTCTCCCTCCTCACTTCCCCCTTACGCCCTTACTTTTTTTCAACGCCTCCCTTCCTTCCCCCTGACTCCCTTCCTCCTTTCTCTCCCACCTCGACAATATTTTTACGAAACAAATTTTAATAAGCGGTTGCATGTTTCTCATGAAGTGAATTGGTAATCCCTCAAAACTATTACATTCTTTGGCCACCCGCGCACACAGCGGCAAAGCCGTGCGGCCATGTCGCTGCGGCCAACGAGAATGCTTACGATATACAGGGTGAGTCGAAAGTATCGACCCAGTGGAGTTAGCAGCCGATGCTTTGGTTTAGCCACAAAACAACCATCGATTGTTCGGCACCACGGAGGGGGCCCTACCCTGCCCCCCCTTAAATAAATTGTTCACTTCCGGTTCCTGTAGAAATAGGGCACTGGTCCCAATTTGAGATATGTGCGGACAGTCGATTCAAGGTGAATGCAGAAAACAGCATGCAAATCGGTCCACAACAGCAGGAGCTATGGCCAAAACACGTTAGTAAAAATGTTGGCTTTATAGCATAAGATAATATCATGAGCAGTTGTTTGAATTGGTTGATTGCATGTAATAATTACAATAGGGAATAGCAAAAGTAATGAAATTAATAAGGGTTCAGCTAACCCATGCTTGTGCACATGTTTGTAGCACATGTAACACACTGCCATTTGATCTAAAGGAACCGGAATTGGAAAGGTAATATAAGGATGTCAGGGTGGGGTGGGCGGGACCACCCTGCTTGATCTCAATAATTAGTGTCCTAAGTGTCCACAAAAGGACTTCTTTTTTGCTAACTGATTCCCGGGAAGGGAGGTACCACTCAATAGCTGAAGTAGTCAGTATGTTTAGGAGGTAGAGAGCACAATTGTTGAAACATGTTTTCGAACATGTTTTCGAATGCGGTTCAAGGGTCCACTCCAGTTTTTTTTTCATCTGCTACAAACGTGTGCTAGCCGAACCCTTATCAGTTTCGTTACGTTTGCTGTCCCTTACTGTAATTATTACATGCAGTAAACCAATTCACACAACTTCTCAGGATATCATTTTATGCAATAAATCCAACATTTGTACTAATGGGTGCACGGGTAGCTGCGAGCACTGGGGCGTCAGATTCGATAGGCGTCCTGGTCCCAGTGTACATCTCTGGCTTCCTACAGACCCGGGTTCGATCCTGGTGATGGGAAGTGTATATGTACGGGTTTTTCTCCGGTTGTTTCCCGCCCGTTGCACAAGGGTTTCCTCCGGGTACTCCGGTTTCCTCCCTCATGCGGCAAAAAACAACTGTAATAATGGTGGTACTTCTTCCACTTAACATCTGCCCCCGGGAATTTGGGTGGGTGGATGCCTCGAGCATCGTCTCTATATATTATTATTATTAATGTGTTTTGGTCATAGTTCATGCTGTTGTGGACCGATTTGCATGCTGTTTTCTGCATTCACCATGAATTGACTGCCCGCACATATCTCAAATTGGGACCATTACCCTATTCCTACAGGAACCGGAAGTGGAAATTTTATTTAAGGAGGGCAAGGTGGAGGGCTATAAACGTGGCCCCCTCCGTGGTGACGAACAATCGATGGTTGTGTTGTGGATAAACCAAACCATGTGGCTGCCAAATCCACTGGGTCGATACTTTTGACTCACCCTGTATGTAGCAACGCGCACTTGGCCGCCGAGGCCAGCAAGTCGCGACGGCCAGTGGGATCACGGGCGGCGGGCAGGCGACCGCAGGGCGGCCATACTTTCTCCGTGTTCATTTTTCACCACGTGATTGAGAATTATCAATGAAAAACGAACGTGGCCGCGCGGCACGTCGCTGTGTGTTGTGGGTGAAACGACCACTGGCCGCGCGACCTGGCTGCCCAATGCGCGGGCGGCCTTTGTTTGTACAACGCATTATTGAATGTGAAATCCACGCTACTTCTTGGGTTTTCCACGTGAATTTCTCCTAAATTCTGCCTCTCATCGTCGTGGGACAGACCACCCAGTTTGGTTCGTGTCCCCTAAAAGCAAACCGATAACCACGCCATTACAGTTCACGCAAGCCAAAAACGGTTTCTAAAACTGGGTTTTAACAATGGGTTTTTAACAACTGCTTTCTAACAATTTCTGATAGATTTTCTTTGATTTGTGACCAAAAATATACCCGATCTTCGATCTAAAAAAAAAAAAAGACACTCTCCGAGTTTTGTTTGGTCAGCATACAAATTTTCCTCAAATTCAGTTCGGTATTTTGGAGTAATACAATGAAACCCCAATGAGTCACTGCACAAGGAACTACGCACAAATACAAAAAAAAAAATACATGATAGAGCTATGGCTAGAATCTACTGAAATGTTTTAGAAGTACATGCTTCCGGGTTCGCTTTCCTACCCGATTGCAGCTGCGAAACAGGTGGATTTCGCCAATAGGGGTGGATCGAGAACCACTGTACACTTATTTTTTGTTTAACAAGATCAAGCCTAAAGTCCTAATAGGCATACTTTCGCTTATGTACTCCGTTTACTCTACACTACTTTAGCTGTCTGATTGACTGCATTTGATTTCAGAAAATTGCGTTACCGGAACTTAAATTGAATTGAATTTTTTTTCAAAAGCCTTGGCCTTCAGCCGTATTAGTCCGGGCTACATGCCACACTATATCCACTTAATGTATTCTGACGTTTCCTGGAGTACTTTTTCCTCCTGAACCGGAATCCGGTGAGTGCCGCTAAATGTTGAGAAAATTTTTTTAAGACGTCAAAAAGACATAATTTACACGATTTTTTAGGATAGTGGGTAAACAAAACGTCGTTACAACTTTGGGAGCCCTATTATAATTTTTAGCCCTCTAATAAGGCTAAAGAATGGTCCAAACCCTGTCTTTCTATCACTTATGGTTGCGGAGTTACGTCTCGATGAATATTAAGTCATATCACATCTTCGTGACGTTTCTTCGACGTGTGACTTCCCTGCGGATCAGAAAAGAGCTTACGACTTTGGGAGTCCAATATAATTTTTACCCCTCAAAATAAACTGAAGAATGACCCAAACCTTGTTACTCTATCACTTATAATCGCGGAGTTACGTCCCGATGAATATTCCGTTATATCACGTCTTCGTGATGTTTCCTCGACGTGTGACTTCCTGCGGGTCAGAAAGAGTTCATACTACTTTTTTGTTGGCTGTAACTCCTTAACCGTCAACAAATCAAAAGCATAATGTGAAGCAAAACCGTTTAGCACACAATTCTGGACAGGAAAGGTGGTATACATATTTTACGTAAATGAAACCCTAGAACCCCAAAATCAGTTGGTTGTTATAGTGATGTGCGTGTTCAAAGTGTTCTTGCGAGCCGTACAATAACCCAAAATAGACATGCGTAAGATTTTCTGAAAGATGGGGATATATTCTTTCCATCAATTCTAACAGAAATTGTTTAACTTAGAAAGTGACAGTCCTACGCCCATTAAAAGGTGAATAGGTAATGACATAACGGCTAAAGGTTATGTTGATTTTTGAATATTCAAAGTGTTCTTGCGAGCCCTATAATAACCCGAAATAGACATGCTTAGGATTTTCTGAAAGGTGGGAATCTATTATTTCCGTCAATCCTAACCGAAATTGTTTAATCGAAGCTAAAATGTTTTTGTTTTTACAGCCCGCTGAAGTTGGCAGCACATTCGTAGCAGCAGATTCGCTATATATGTACTATCAAAACAATATAATTATGGTGCGAAAGCAATATCAATAAATCACCACATAGTGACACGAGACAAAAACGCTCAATACAGAGCAAAAAGGAAACAAAAACACACAAAACAACATAAAAGGCCACAAGAAAGAGAAAACAAGACAAAAACAATAGCGATTACAGATGTATTCGTCCAAGGACGAGGTGGCGGGAATGGTATTCAGAACGGAGGCGGCATTCCCCCGCTGAACAGCAATGCTGATCCGTTTCATTAAGAAGGCAGTGGCCCGTTTCTCCCCACTAGAGGAAGCAATCCTGTGGCCAATAGCATGCATCAAAGAATGGCCGTCGGGACCATAGAGCCTAAAGACTCAATGGCGATGGGGCAGAAGATGTACTGGTTACCCAGATATGCGTATTTTGCCTTTTTCCTTTGTTCCGTGGCAGAAGCGGCACTCCCAGGCTGTAAGGCACTGGTGTTCAAATCGGAAGGAGCCAAGCAGTCTGTGCACGTAAATTCCCACCAGCTGACGCCCCCCCCCCCTTTCCATGGGATTAAAGAAATGCCGTCGGGACGTTTTCCATTCTCACGGTCAAGGCCAATGGGTTCAAGCTGAGCAGGTAATCCGGACGACACCAGCGCACGTTTGATGAGATCGTTAACCGCCGAGTGACGGGACCATCGACCAGGACTCTTCTTGCAGCTAAGGACATGAGTCCCAGATGAGTATACATGGGCACCACAGGGGCAAACATGGGGCTCGCAAATCAAGCACCCAAGGCGTAACGCAACGGCAATGCGTAAAGCTCCATCATCCAAGTGGGTGCCATTCAGTGGCGATGGGAGAGCATTAATCCAGCACCCGGATTCCATCGTGGAAACCCCCAAGAGACGGGCCTTGTCGGTAAGGCTAGCAGCCAGCTCGTGAAAACCCTGGACCATTCTATCAATGCATGCCTTTTCCCACTCTCGCTGTAACTTCTGGGCATTGGTGGGTGGTGGTGGTTGCGTTGGTTGAAATTTGCTGGCCATTTTAAATGATGCTCAGTATCGTCCAATTTCCTTCAAATTTAGAATAAAGACGATATTAACAGTTGAAACAATGAATGTGCCATCATCATTATTAATCTGTAATCCACACCATCTTGTAATGAGTCAGCTATTTTGAAATTATGCTTATTATAGCCTGATTTTCTTCAATAAAAAAAATTAAAAACGTGAAAGAAAAAGTAAAAAGGAAGCTGCGCTGTTTTATAGTTTAGGTACAATTCAAAAAGTAACAGGTATTAATAAACAAACAAAAAACGGAACTTAAATGTTAAGAGTACGGGTCTAAAAGCCAAAACCTAGAAGGAACCCGGACAAGCTTTGACAGTCAGGGTCTAGGAGTAAAATTTTGTTAGTAAGAGGCTGGTAAGTATTAGAACCTTACTACACGATGGCCAGCTTTCGTCCTTAAGAATAGGAAAGCAGTAAATGCATTTTGACGAAAAACTGTAAATCCTCCTGTAAAGATTCATGTGATGATGCAGTGGTAGTGTGGTGTACGTTTCCTGCTTTGCTTTATGTTGAAAAGTTTATTTTTCGGTTTGGTAACATGACAGAACATACACAGTAAAGAGGATTATTTGTTGTCATCAGTTACCTTAATATCTATGAAATTAGTGTAAAGGTAGCTTTAAAGAAAGTTCTTTAAAGATATTTCAAGCACTAAAATCTGCTAAATCTGTACGTACACACTTGCCGTCCGAATAGGCAGAATTAAATTTACAAAGTTGGATTTACAAAATAGCTTTATAAATCATTAAACAAGTCCACTGTTAGTGGAGATGCGTTTCCTGCTTTGCTTTAGGTTGAAAATTTTTTTTCGATTTAGTAACATGACATCATATTCGCAGCAGAGAACATTATTGGTTATACTCTGATGAAAATTAATGAAAATTCTAAACCATCAAAAGACAAAATGCGAAACTTCACAAGAACATTATGTCCTTAAAGTTCCTTAACGATATTCTAACAACAAAGAAAACCTGCTACAACCGTTCATTCACATGTTCTGTCCGAATTGAATAGAACTAAGCTAGCCACCGGGTAGTAAGGGTCTAATGCTTACCAGCCTCTTACTGACAAAATTTTACACCTAGACCCTGACTGTCAAAGCTCGTCCGTGTTACTTCTAGGTTTTGACTTTTAGATCCTTACTCTTAACATTTAACGTTCCGTTTTTTGTTTATTAATTAATTTTTGTGTTGGACAGAGACCGTAAACTCTCTTGCTGAAGAAGGAATGGAGTGGGTCTACTGTACAGGGTCTACTGTAACACGCGGTGCAAAATAGAACCGAGAACTATTCCTCTTAACTAATTGCTGATGTATGTCTGCATGTCTGTCCATCCGCATCCGTCTGCTTCCACATTAACTTTTGAATGAAACATCCGAATCAGTTCAAACTTTCCACATCAGTGAAACTGGCTAAGGGGTTCGAGAATTTGACACTTAAAATATTATTACAATTACATTAGTGGCGCCAAGCTGCATGTAATTGATTAAAGCCATCCACTCGAGATACATAGAAGCAGACCTGTTTTAAAAGTCCTTTACGTACGTAGGTCGGTGGCGCGATTTTTGGTTCGGAGACCACCATAAAGCATTTTTCATCTCTGAACTTAGACGACCCAACCAACTTGGCTGTTCTTTGCTCGCTTCTCTTGAGGTCACCCTTATGAAGCTAGTTGTTCATCTCTGAACTTAAGGCTTGGCCCCCATTGAATGCGTTGCATCTCCGATTCTGTCACGGCTCCGTTTGTTGCTGCGGATCAACAACGCACATCACTGCCCTACTGATTGCGTCCACGCTCAAGGTCAACAAAGCACGACCGCCAGGATATGACCGACTGTCAACAAGCAAGTTTAAAATTGCTGCTTGTTCTAAATGTGCAAAATGACGATTGTTCAGGCATTGTGCTTTAATTTTTAGTAATGGTGTGCTAATCTGAACTTGTAGCATCGTACAGGGAACAATACCAACGACCTTCGTTAGTCGAACCGAAAACTACATGGCGACGCCATGTTGCAACGAGCGCATACGACAGGTGCATGTGTTTGAATTTTTCAAACGTACTGGATACGCAACGCGAGCCCTCTGCTCGTCCCCTCAGGCTATGGTTACCATGACAACGACGCAGCCGTTCCGGAGTCGGAGAGGAAAAGCAGTCGGTGGGGCATCACCTTTAGGCATTTTGCCTTCTTGCATAGGGCATGCGTCCTGGTGAGGAATCCACCGTTAAAAAAAAACTTTATATCGGGCAAAATTAACAGAATGAAGAACAGCGACGAGCAAGAACAACGAGCAACTATGCTACTGCGAAGGGCGTGGTTTTTTTTTGTTTCGCAAAACTAATCAGAAAATAAGCTAATTGGCTCCTGGAACTGTTTCCGGAAAGTGAATTGTTCCGGGAACTGCAGCGAAAGCCAGGGAGTGCCGTCGTAGGTATCATAGCTTGGGCTGGGAATGCAACAAACCACCAAAGTGTGTCGCCGTCGAATGTGTAGATTCCTCTTACCACTGAGCTACCACGACACTTACCACGATCGCAACGGACTGGTTTACCAGCATTCGACGTGTAACTGGAAGATACGAGTTCTTTACCCAGCCACATAATAATAATAAAATAGTAATGAAATACAATTTGTCTACCTGAAAGCCAGCGAGACAGGACAGGGTGGGGAGACCATTAAAAAAGAAAGTAAGCTGTAAAATCCAAACCCAATATTGGTTACAGTACATAGGCTGCACAAATGCTGGTGAAGAGTATAGCCTTGTTTAATCCACGTTTAAACCCCTCCACCGACGTGGTAGAGACAACCACCTCGGGAAGGGCATTTCAAACTGGGACCACACGACGCAAGAAAAACTATTTTCTGGTGTCAGGACGACAACACTAACGAACAAGCCTGAGGTTATACCCTCTTAGGGCGCGTTTACCCAACGAGACATTCTCGCTCGCCGAACGCTACTTGCTAGTCAACCGTTATTTATTTACGATTTATTATTTCTACTAAATGAATGCGGTGATAAATAACAAATTAAATGTATTATAAATTTCAACACGGATAAAGAATGGAGTGAAAAAGTAATTTTAAACATTGCTACAACATTGTTGTTATTTCACGCTATTTCAAAAATATGCTATTCTCGTTCAAAGAACAGCTAATTTTAGTAGTTTTAGCAGTGATAAGACCACCGTAGAAAAAATAGCTGCTCGCAGCGAGAATTCAAAATCGAACATGGCGTTCATTTCGGGGTTATCGAATCTAAGACAAGCCATCGAATGCCGACATTCAAAAATTAGTACGTCATCTCAT
The DNA here is from genome assembly GCA_023313725.1 of Lithobius niger. Classification (NCBI taxonomy): domain Eukaryota; kingdom Metazoa; phylum Arthropoda; class Chilopoda; order Lithobiomorpha; family Lithobiidae; genus Lithobius; species Lithobius niger. The sequence continues at coordinate 3,183 of JAHWFP010202591.1, read as the reverse complement.
ACTGCAGCAAAAATTGTTTTCTTTTCGTCATAAATCAACGCTGTCATGTTGCACGCATCGTGCGTCATGTCGTGAGGCACGAGAAGAAGATCTGCGTCCGCGTTGTTGCCATGGTGATTATACGCATAGACAAGGCGAAATCCGCATTCTCCGGTAAAGGCGAGAAGTAGCTAGAAAATTTATTATTAAGCAAGTAAGAGCTAGTGAGCGAGAAATTGTCGTTGCTTAAACCCGCCATTAGGCCTCATTTATCATGTTGATTTTGACGTGTTACGCGTGATCATCGGCGCTTGAAACTACTGCTTTTCCTATGCTCAATGTTCCTATGCCAACGCTTAAGCGCGAGCATTTACAATTATGAAGTAGGATATATTTTTTATATATTTGATATTTTCTAGCGTCACGCGAATATCAACTGGACCTAGATCCGTGAGCGTCGAGCGATGTTCGCACGCTTAGTTGTTGCATGCTGTGATAGGAAAATGGCAGCATCAATGGATTCCATAGACCCGACAATAAAGGGAAAGCGTGGTGTGCTAAAAAGTTGAATGCTCAAAATAAACGGCCAAATATCTCAATTACAGTGATCTTGACCCGTAGGCATCGAATCTGCTGTTGTAGAAGTGTGAAGTTGTAAAACAGTATAGTTGGATCGGAGTAGCAGACTGTCAGCTCGCACTGCTCTGCTCATGGACTGGTGTACACGTCACGCGTCGAACGTCACGCTCACGTGCATGCGTTTATATTGTAAATGATCCCTTACTCTTAGTAAAAGTTTGAAAGTTCGAAGAAAGGAAGCTCTAACGGTAGAAGATGGTGACGAATTTTGTAAGATTAAATCCGCCTTTTGTCTACAGAGTTGTAGAGAATCTAGCCTACCAAGAGATTGCCTGTTTGGAGAAAGAGTACTAACCAGGCAATGACTTTGTAAAGGGCCTTTGTACTGATTCAAACTTGTCCACATCCTTTAAAAGGTGAGGCGACCAGACCTCACTTGCAAACTTCAACGTCGGGTGAACATAAACTCTATATGTCCGCAGCAATGTTTTCCAATTCCCAGATGTAAAGGAACGGCGAATAACTGCACGACGATTCGCAGATGTCGTAAATTCGCAGAAGTGAAGCGAACATTTGAAGTCAGACTTAAGGACGACCCCCAAACTCCTCACCGAATCAACCAGATCGAAGGAATCATTACCCTAAATCCTGTAGTCAATTAACGTGGGCGAATTTTCCACATGTAGGCACATACATTTGTCTGTATCAATCGGTAATTGTCATGTTTACGACCAAACTACCACCTCTTCAATACTTTCTGCATTGAGACAGCATCCTCAGAAGAGACAACTGGTGAGTGCAAGCTGAGATCATACGCAAACTTCGACTGAATTGACAAGGAATTCGAACAATTTAGGTGCAGTATAAACAACAAAGGACCCAAAACGGACCCTTACGGAACACCACTGAGTCACTGCAGATCTGATCCCAGAGAACGCAACATGATGTGTACGATTTGTGATGAAGGTATTTAGCCATATCAACAGTTCCTTTGAAAATACACATGACAATGAGTCTATTTTTTTCCGTAATGAACTGGCTTTTGCAGCTGTTTCCGGATGCTACGACGGGAACGTCTTTACTTGTCTTCTTAACTACAGCTGTGTTCTCTTTAATCACGTAGGTTAAAAAAATGCGTTCAGGGATGATAATAAAACACAAGAAAGCTCCACGGATCAAACGAGTGAACAGTACCTTATATTTCGAAGCTGTCGTAATTTGGCTTCATTATTCAAAGAAGTAAATAAAACAACAACAAAAAACACACAGCCAACACACAAGCACTTCACATCAGCCAGCCGTCTTGGGAAAGAAGTGGTATCCGGAAATGATGATTAGCCGGAAGTAGGACAAGGAGCGTTGG
>JAHWFP010202527.1:0-11503 GCA_023313725.1 Lithobius niger | reverse complement strand
AAAAACATGAGTGGTTATTTACTGTTTTTGTATCAAAATTTGTGTGTTTCAAAATAATTTTCCTGATACTTTTAAGAAAAAAATTCCAGTTGCAAAGATTTCCACCCTATCCCATGTTTGAGGGTTGCACACAGAGCCTTCCTTTTTTATTGATCACACCAGTCGCAGTATTTTCAGCTAGCTGTAGTCTGGTAAGAATATCTGGAGAATAAGATGGTCTTACCAACAGTTACCTTTCTATTTTAATCTTCAATGCATATTTGCAAGAGTTTGTCTTATTTTATGTGTTTTCCTAAAAAGGTACCTCTTTTAGTCGTTGTATTGGCATTTCAATACCGTTCATCAACTCGAACTTAAACCAAATATAAATAATATTCCGAAGCCAAGTTTTGCAAACAAAAATTAAGAGGGTATTCCACAATAGCATCTAAACACAAAATGTTTACAAAAATTATTCAGAATAAAATTTCTTCAAGAAATGTTAAATTCGAGAAATATCCTACTGAATTGTGTTAAAAACCAAGTTGTCACCCGAAAATTGGACCCCAAAAAAGGTTTTCACACTGTAACTTCTAAACCGTTTTGTAAATTAGTGTTGCGTTTCCTTTAAACGTTATTTATGGTTGATAGCTGTTTGAGCTACCAATATTTATACTCTTTATACACATTTATATTGATTCCATCCACACTCAAAAATGGCATTTTGTCATACTTTATTTATTGCGGGTAAATTAATTTTATGTGTGTCCTTCCTTCGAGCAATAAATTCATAGTAATTAGTGGAAACTTTTCACATCATTCATTGGGTCGATAAAACGGAAATACTTAGTCAATAAGACTAGTTAGCGATTTTATACCAAAATATTCAGTAGCTAACTATTTTACTCAAAGGCCATAATAAATATACACATTCATCTATGAAAACTGTTGGTACAGTGGTCAGTACGTTATTTGATCTTTGTCTTCTTAGCTTTAAGGCAAGAGCAATGTTAACACTGTTGCCCTTTGCTGATTGATTGGGTACCTTGGAAGCCCTCATTGTACTACTTTGTAGTTGATGGACTTAATATTTTTATTTTTCTGCTATACAATGAACTTTATTTCATTAAAAGAATGTTAACCCTTATTACGTTCTAAGGGAACAAACTGAAGTCGGTCTTAGCAAGCAGAATTCCTTTTTGTATAGCAAATAACAAAAATGTTCAAGTCTGAATTACTTGTTTTCCTTAGTTCACTAGTTATAGGTAAATTCCTCTTGTACGAATTCCTTTAAGACATCTGAAGGGGAATGTTGTTGGTCACGATGTCTGAAAAACTTTACGATGAAACATTAAAGGAATTGATGTTTGAAAAATAAGTTATGGTCAAATCTCAAAAGAGAAAACAAACTACACTGAAGTAAAATACGCAATGTAAAGCTATCTGTGACGACGTATGTTCATAGTTTTTGTTCATGTTTTTCTGAGTGTCTATATTATTTTATGCTCTTTTCTTAGCATCCTTGAAAAAATACCGACTCATTGTTTCTTAAACATTGCTTCGTTGTAAAGATAAAGAAACCAATTTTCCATAAGTCGGCTTTATCATCCACAGAAATAAAGACTCAATTCTTCTTAGTCATTGCTCTCGTAACGCTCGCCCTAATGGTCGGAACATCAAAGGGACAATTACCAGTGTGCATACCTGCATTTTCTAAGTATTTGTTATAATTTTCTATGTTATTACCCCATTGTTATCGTAAATGTATATTAGTGTGTTGTATATTAGTGAATTTATTTTATGCAGGTAACTGTTAAGTAGACCGGAACAAATATAATGATTGGAAAGATAGGATGGAACTTGCAAACAAATTGTAATAGCCAACTTTACGTAATATGCATTCGTAAACCTAATATGTAAACTGACTGTCGTAAGGGTAGAATGAAAATCCTTGTTTTACAGAATCTATATCGGAAATCTGTAAAATGTAAAGTGGAGATGAGCACCTCTTCGATGTTACAGACAAACAAAGAAATTATAATACTGCTATATTTGTTTAATCACTCTCCTGTCCGTGTAGACGGCGAAATATTAAGTGTGGTAGCTGCTGAGAAAGAATAACCTAGTTTTTTTGAACTTCATTAAGGTATATCCAAGAATGAAGCCTGAAGTGACACCTGTCTTAGTTTTTTTTTTTAAATGTTATAGTTGTCAACTCCTGTTTAACAAGAACAAGTTAACAAGAACCTGAATAATAATTAGGGTGTTTAAAGTAGAAGTAACGAATTGGAAGCTTTAGCAATTCCTCAAATACGCAAGAAGTTAAGCTAGATGCCTTACAAAACTGATGAATATGTTGGCAGCACACAGAATTCAACTATTGAATTTAAAATGTTTCCTTGTACTTTTTTTTGGGGGGGGGGAACGTGCTGCAGACTTCACTTATTTTGTTGCCAACCAATGAATTTCTCAAGTTGACTCTATACAAGAGCTTGGAGTCATTATTGATAATGAACTAAAATATCACTTATGAACTGAGCACGTGTGTAAGGAAACCCGGCAAAATGTGTTTCGCTTTATCTTTTGCCTTCACTCACTGGAATGTTGATATCGCACGGAAATTGCATTTAACCTTAATCCATCCTAAAATCGAGTATCATAATATAGACATGGTTTCATTCTATGAACCTGACAAAATGCAAAATCAGTGAATGGTTACTTGGCAGTGCAAACATTTAAAACAACTTCCTTATGAAGACCGACTTTAACACTTGGTGCTTCCTACTATACAGGAACGTAGAATAAGATGAGATCGTATTTTAACTTACCAAATCTTAAATAAATCTATTGGTTTACCCAGTGAAACCTTTTTTGAACTCTCCTATGTCGGTTTTACTCGTGGTCATTACAAGAAGCTTAAGAAGCAGGCTTTCAGAACTGATATTGGTAAATCATGTTTCACTGTGCATTCCATCAGTGGAGTCTGTGGTGAATTATGCAATGCTCAGTAGATGGAAGAGTTGCTATGACAAACTCTAATCACTACACTGATGTATTATGCATGTGCCTTTTGTCAGTTTTGCTCCTTTACTGTTATTGTTATTATTTTATTGACCGATAGCCTATTGAAAAGTGGAAAGAAAGTATGTACACTGATATGCTCGAGCATTAATCTCACTGAGGGGGCCTCCTTATGATTCAGCTATGAAACTCTCCCCCCCCCCTAACATCCACCATATTGCTTACTTCAATTTAAACACTTTTTTGGCCTTTAGCTACGAATAGTTCATGAAGTCCTGCCTTCTTCTCTTCCAATCCGGGGCTAAATATTGTTAGGCACTCAACACGCAATGTTAATGATCAATGCTACTTGGATTGAAGCCCCTGCCAGACTCCTAGTCCATTTATTTTCGCAACATAGACACGGTGCATTAGTGTATTATTGTGTGGATGACGCGTGGAGTCCCTGGGCCTGTATAACAACAGATGAAAAGATTTGGGCAATGAATTGATGCAAAAGAAAAGTGTATTTCATTCGGAAAGAATGAAGAAATACAGTAAAGTAATAATCTACTTGAACTGTAAATATGTCTTGAATTACTTAAATTAAACAGAAAAAAAATTAACTAGAAGGACTCACTCGCTCCAGGACAGCGAGGCACCGCGACCAGGTCGCTGCAATCAATGAATATACAAACGGATTATGTAAAACCATGTGCTAATTGTTCTCACTGGCTGCAGCGACCTGGTCGCACAGCTCGGCCACTGTGTGGGCCTGAAACCTTCATATTGCAGCCGAAGTAGGTTACCCTTCGAAGGAGATAGGTTACCATACTAAAACTTTGTTGTAAACTGAAACAAAGGCCACTGAAAAGCACCAATTCCAGCAACAATGTAAAGAAATAATTGACTGGGACCAGGAGCTAGCATTACGCTCTTAGTTTCAATGGGCTCGATGGTGTAGAGAGCCAGTCATATTGAAAATTGAGTTGCAGTCTGTACATGGTATGTTGCAGTTGCATGGGGGATAAGACCATGCATTGCTGCACTCAAGTATTCTGTAGTTCAATTCAACATTCACAATTACGATAGACAAATTAATGAGGCAGTTAATTTCATCTTTTTATGTGATGTTCACGCATTTGGGATTTACCATGCAGCAAATGTTGAGGTGCCCTGTTGAAGACGTATCAGCTAGCCGTGAACAGAGCTGGTGGAAATACTGATAAGAATTCCTTGGGTTTGATCAAATTTTTGCTGTTGTGTCTTCCAACAAGTGCACGACGTTTATAGGAGAATGACACCAAAATTGGTCAGCATTTTACAATTTACAGCATGATATTTTAAAGAAAATCAGCTAAAAAGAATGTGTTTACCAGAAGTGTAAATTACGACTGAACGAAACTTTATAACCTAAGGTTCCTTTCGGGTGACACCTTTATAAGGGAATCTGGCATTCGAGAAAATAAAGAACTGTGAATAAAAAGTGTCAGTAGAAACTTCTAGACTGTTTACTGTTAGTATCCTTAAAATTATCTTCTGCTTAGAAATGGTCCCCAATCTCAACCCCACTAGTTTAATATAGCTTTCAACTTAATAACCATCAGAGATAGGCCAGCCCCAACAGTGTTTGTTATTTAGCATAAACGTCTGTATTCCACAGATATGTAGTTGTCCCGTGAACCCTGTTTGTTGCTTTAACAGTTGAATTCGAAAATGATGGAGGATTACTAGCGTTGATATCTGCCTTAAAAACATGAAACGTGTTTTAGCGCAGTTGGAATAGCTTTACTGCTGTTACGTTTGCTTTTTTTTTCGTATGGTTTTCAAACACTAGGCAGCCCTTTTGTATTTTATTTATTGCCAGTATTTAGGCCGACTGCAAAGAGTCACCACCGATCTGTAAGTATATAACTCATGTTGTCGTTTGTACACAACGAATTCGGAATATTTATAGATATTAATTCAAATACTTTTGTTAAGTTTCACGACTTTCGGCTTAAGTCCATATGCTGTGTTTGTTGATCTTCTTTGAACTAACATTATAGATTTTTCAAGATGGTTTAAGGTAAGGGTGGGTAAAGATGATAGTAAATTTTAGAAGTTATTACTCTTTCCTCTTTAGATTTTAAACTATCTTCAGTTCAAAAAAATGATTTGAACTTTGTATTTTTTCAGGTGAACGTGTCGTTGCCAACCTTTTTGTAACAACTACTCGTAAGTTACTGAATTTTGTTCTAAACTTTTGTTTCATTGGCAACAGCCCATTCATTTCCAGAACGTGCAGTTATGTTTTTTGAACCCATCATCCACAATTCAGCTTTCCAGCTATTAATGACCTGTACTTATGCCTAAGCACCCTTTCACCCCATGACTCCCAATTGGCTGTGCTTGGGTTGGTCTTAAAGGAGTACCCGAAGATCTTTGTCTTTGTACACGTAGTTTGGTTTCTATAGTTTGCTGCAGTATTTGAAAGTAATTGCGAAAGGAATTTAGATTTCTGAACAGTTGGTCAATAGTAGGGGTTTAAATAGTGCTGTAGAAATGAATGCTGGCCTTAATATCAATTACACACTAGATTAGTAGGATGCAGCTGAAATATTTTGCATCATTTGTCGTTTGTAAGCCTTGGGCATATAATACATCTGCACGGAATTTTAATAATGATCTTCCTTTTGCTTTGTTCTGCTTATTGGAAGTACCGGGGGAGGGAGTAACAGAGTTGCACAACAGCAAGTTTCAAGTTGGTGTTTTTATTAAGGTTACAGATAATTTTGTTGTGGAGGAAGTTCAGTTGTGGTTAAGTGAAAAAGTTTTATGATATTTTACCGAAAGAATGCAGAATCTTTCTTAAGCGATGGAGTCTGTTAACGTTGTAGGGTTGGAGATATGAAGAAAAAACCTAAGCAGTTAATAAATAAACTAAAAACTGCAAGGTATTAGGTCAACGAAACATTCAGTCATCGTAACAATAGCATTGTGAGAATACAATATACAATGACCGTTAATGCTTGCTGATAGCTTAGGTAACAAACCTGTTCATTTTGTTAAAGGCTAAAGAACAAGTAAAGTGGATTAATCTAGTAGTTACTCATGCTTTCGTTCGTAAGAGCTTTGAGAAATAAGAATTCCACATGATATGATGAAATGAGAGGTGCAATACAGAGAAACAATATAAAACGAGAATCAGGTGTTCGATGGTAAATGCAAGGAAAGGTGATCGGAAATTATCTGATTTAAGAAAGTATAACATGTTGTAAGAGGACAAACGGCTGAGGGGCCATCTACCAAACAAGATAATAGTTAGAAACAATTGACTATTCGACCTATTTCTTACCAATATAATTCTTTCTCCACTTCCTTTCTCTTTTTCCCCCTCCCACCCTACAACATACAACACCACCACAAAATCCCTACTAACAAAACTCGTCCAGCCCATTTCCCCCGATGCCTTCCTTTTCCATTCGGCTTACTAACTAAATTACTTAATTAGTACCTTACCAATTTACTAACTTACGTCCTAACCAATTGCAGGGGAGTAAAACGACCTACAACAATGAATAGTTTTCTAGTTAGTAACCCTCAGCGACTGGACAGATTTTTATCTGTTTTAAAAACCACTCTCCCTACAAATCTCGACTACCCCATTTCCCCTTTACCACTTCCTTCGGAAAGGCTTACTAACTAAGTTACTCACTTACTTACTTACCTACATAATTAACTACTTACTAATTTACGGTAACTTTCCAACCATTTTATAATGAAGTAACACGGTGGTCACTGGCTATATGCAACAGTATTTTTGGTCATGATTCCTCAAACATGGCGGATGTCTGATTTGTTTTTTTTTATTTACAACCTCTGAGTGGTCCCTTTAATTCTGTGGTAAGTTTAGTCTTTATTTAGCAAGTAGTTGTCGCAGAATGTGATCTTTCGATGCAATAGAATCTCTACGTAGGGAGCTTTGCTCGCTTCACTTCAATTGTGATGGTGTACAAACTTGCACGGATGGTTTTTCAAGAAACCAATTAACATTTCATGACTAAACCAAGTAGGTCAAGAGTGTGGTGTGTCGGCAGTCAGCAGTGGCCGTTCCTGGATGTTTCAGAATTTAATTTTAGCAAAAAATAAAACTCACAGCTTTTTCGTCAAATGAAACCCAGTGGTAGGCTCGGGCAAGCAACAAATTTGTAATAGCAATGTGTGAGTTTCGGTGCAGTATGGTCCCCAGTGAGAATATTTTTTCAAAACTGGTGGAACTGTTAGAACACAACGTTTAAATTATTATATTTTTATGATACCGACGACTTGATAACTGGCTCATTGTTTTGCAGACAGTCATTTTTTATGTGTGGTATTTGGGTTGTCTACAAGTTCCATAGATTGCAAAGCAAATTTTCTTCGACCTGGTAATAGGTTTTCATCTGTGTATCTTAAGCCCTGTAGGTTTGCATGGATAAAAATTAGTAATACCATGTCTTTATAATTGGTGGATGCTTTCTTCGGCAGGGAGTGAAAGAAAAAACTGCGCCTATATGGTACATTGCTAATAATTACCTAACAGATATTCTTACATCAGTTAACTGCGTAGCTGACGACGAAAGAAAAATACTATTTTTTCGTTTGTTCTTCTTGATCACAGTTTGATCCGCTATTATTTTTTTCTTCCTTTGTTGAAAAAGGCCAGTTCTTTAGCCGTATTGTGTTCCACTTGCTTCAACTAAATCTTCCCAGACAGCAATGGAATCTTCCAATGAAATACTCATTATTTTTTTCCTGTGTGGTGGTTTTTCTTTTTAATTCTTTTTATTACCTGGTCATAATCCATCTTTTTCCACATTTATTTTTGCTTTGGGGGAAGGGAGTAGGTTAGTCTAGTGAAAGTTACTTTTATTAAGTTGATTTCAGTCAGGAAGAAGAAGTCAGTGAGAAGAAAAGTAATATATTATAAATAGTTAAAGCCCGGACTATAGGATGCGCCGTTTGGAAAATCGATGCATTCAGGTCTATCATTTGTATGACCAAGTGACATCAAATTAATTGTCTTTGAAAACGTTTTGTTCCGGTTATGCTTATGATGTCAGTTATTGTGGTATTCGAAATCATGTTTACAAGTAAGTCTTCGTGTATATTACATGAAACAGTAGAGGTCTTGTGGAAATCTACACTTTATTCAGTGAAAAGAATGGTTGATAAGAATTCCACATTAATAAAGAAAATTTCTCTGCCCCCAAAATAAAATGTTCACTGCTGATGTGTAACTTTTCTTATTAAATGGTGTAGGGGCAGTGCTTCCCCGAACCCAGAGAAAATTTGAATTTAAGGGCTCCTCAAGGGAATGAATTCCCGCTGTTACACCTAAAAACAAAAAAGAACATTTTTAAAGAAGAAAACTGCCCCAATGGCTACAAAGAGTTGTTGAATAACAAACCCCCCTCCTCTTTGTGAACACTCCTAATGAAAAATGACAGTAATTATTAGCTAAGATAGCCTGGCACACAAACATGAACGATAAACAAGTTAATATCTCCACATCTTGTATACGATATTATTACGTGGATGACATGGCTGTTTCAAATTTTTACGTTTAAATATGATTTTGATTACATTGCGTTTACACTTGCGTTTTATCAATGTTTCTTCTCCCGTACAATACGCTTTATTTACTTGTTTCAGATTGTGAAGTTGACACAGACTACGTTACCGCCGGTATTGACATAGGTGGTTGCCATATAACTTGCCTTGAACCATTATGTACGGCAGATTGTGTAGTGCATTAACGATAAATAAAGTATTGTTTGTGTCAGTAAAAGGTCATTATTTGATGTCGGGCCTTCTTGTACTACTAACAATTGAATAAATCAAGCGAAATGTTATTGCTTGTTGTGTGTTTCTTGTCCAACAGTGGGACTGGCACATCAAGAGTTAATTGCTGGGTAAAAATAGTTATCCAAGAGTTCTGTGTAATAAAAGCAATATGGGCGCATTATGATACGGCAAGTAAGCAACAATGATAAGTTTAAAAGGCAATACAGAAAGTATGGCTACCCAGCAATGACATTTAATAGATTACTATTATTCTAGAATAGAACAACCATAAGCGTATAATGCAGAGTGCCCCAACGACAAGTGTTACGACATGTTTGGCAAATTATTGAAAGTGATTATTCAACTACATCATATGTTGATAAAAGTGCCAACATTATTTCCTTATTTCGATAGTTACCGGTTCATCCTCTTGCGCCGATTTAATTAATTGAACAGTAAACAATTTACCCATGAAGTTTCAATAGATAAATGATTTTCCACTTTTTGCAGAACTGTAAGCACTTCATCAAAACTCGCTTCATAGCTCTCCATGCAGCCCAGAGAAAAAAACTCGTTAATTCCGACATAAGTCACCTAACCCAACCTGACCTTACTACAACAACAACAACAGATCAACAATGTAGTCAGTTTACACATAATCATAACCCACTGGTGGGAGCTAAGAAACGAAGTTTCACAGCGAGATCCGGCTCGCCTATGTGAACTATTTGTGAAAAAAACATATGCGTTCTGCGAACAGAATATGGGTATTTTGAATGGACCTCCAATGGAGTATAATACTATGCTAAGTCGGCATATGCAATATCGTTGTTAACTTGCCACATGAATCAATGTCAGTATACAATACATTAACACCGTTGGGGACCTGAATTCCAAACCTTCAACCGACAACAAAGATATGCTACAACGAGATGACAGAAACAAATTTCCCTATATTATTATTTATATAAGGAAATATTATAAACAGCTAAGGATGACAAGTTCAGTAATGGCGAAGAATTCGCAAATTAATAGGAGTCCACGAAACTGAACCAGGTTCTTCGTGATGGCCACAAAAGGCACTAGAAACTATCAAGCAAAAATAAGTAAACTTAGGTTCCTTAAACCGAAACAGTGCTGGTAAAATATGGTAAAAGCATCTTTTATCGTCTATCTGTAGTGCTAAAGCCATTACAAATGGTTCCATGGGTATCTTGTTATCAAATTTTCCCATGGTTTTTTATATTAGAAACTGTTACGTACTCGAGGGTGTTCTACAACCCATTTAAAGGTGTGGTAGAAGAAAATGAGCCAAAAGGGTTGCCATTGAAGCTATACAGTGGTCGATAATATCGATAAATCCTTTTTTTAACATATGATTCATTCATCAAACGTAATCCGATTTAAATTTTCTTAATGAAAGAATTAAGCCTTAAAACAATCATTGTGATTCAAATTATTTACCATTACGTCTTATTCCTTACCAACAAAGATTATATAGAGTATAAAATGTACCAGATTTAAACAGCTGATATAATAGTTATCTTTAAGAAAACTGGATGAAATCAAGCTTATATAAAAGATGGCCATATATTTATTTCCAACAATGGTGATACAATTTATTTACCATAACGATACGACTTTTCAGCTGTATTTTGTTGTTGTTGCTATTGCACCATACAGGATGTGGTGGTACACATTATAGGTATACACTCGCAACTGTCATGCTCAATACATTAAGTCTTATTTGTTACTTTTGTGACAAAAAAACTTAGTTCCAACTTTTATCTACTTATACTCACCATACTGTCCACAAAATAACCATCATTTTTCTCATGAGAAACCCCAGCAAAATAATTCCTAAACTGTAAAATTCTTACTTGTTTGGATGTGCAGTGTAACTACAAAACAAATCGAATCCAGGGTAAATGCAAAACAGCATTATCATCAGCAAACAATGACTAGCGCGATAAAGAGCGTTCTTTAAAATCGGTGGAAGCATCTGTGTGAGAGATTATCGCAGGAACAAATCAACGTATATTAAGGCATGCATAATTGGCGAACTTTGTGGTTTGCAATATCGTTGTAACTTACGAGGGAAACATGTTTACACGTCTTCTTCGAGGAAATTCGACCTTCACAGCCAATCAAATCGCAAGGTGAGGTCTATTTCGTAAAATAAATTTGTCAGATTGGTGACATGTTCCTCTGTCAGTACTTTCTTACCCAGATTTTGTATCAGCACACCTGGTGCCTGACCTTCAGAAACTGAGGAAACTTCCAGTTTCAAGTCCAATTGAAGAAGCTCCAACGACTTCTGGTTACGCTCGCAAATGCCCACTGAGAAAATTGTAACTTCATTCAACTATTAAGCACACACTTTGTGATGACAACGTTGGTATGTGCCTTATTTCGTCAAGTGGCCCACTTGTTCTCAAGTTTCAAACTACCATGAAGTACAATATAGTGGTAACACTAGACTGCCTGGTGCTACTGTTATTGAAAGCCAGCCTTTGTGACGTTGTACCCATGCAATAATTAAGCCTCATGACTTGATCTTAATCAAATTTAACGACGCTATATCTACTAGGTTACATACGGTTTAATGGTGGAACTCATTTTTATCTCTCCACGTACCGTTTTATTTTTAGTAATCATTTATGGAACTTGGCCTACGAAGTTGTTTACTAAAGATTATTTCCTTTTTCAATGAGGA
>JAHWFP010202526.1:50543-69048 GCA_023313725.1 Lithobius niger | reverse complement strand
CCCCCCCCCCTCCCCACACACACACACTTGCCCTGACCCCCCTCCGAGAAAACGCCACCCCGTAGCATTTTCCCTTTGGTGCAGCCTCGGAAGAGTCGCATGCGTATGAAGCTAAAAAAAAAGCCCTATCACTGAGAAATCCAGCATTCAGTGAGCAAGTATTCCCATGTTTAAGTTAATCTTTTGAAACAATACACCTCGGTACCGCGCATTGCGAAATTGTTGCAAGCAACGATTGTTGCCGCTCACTTAAAAACAATTCAACTCCTTTCTGGAAGTGAGCATTTACGAAATAAATGCGTCTGTCCATCGTATCAGGCTTCCAATTTCGAGGCCCCAATGGAAATTAAGAACCTATCGTCGTTTGGTTTAAAGTTGTCTGGTTTAGTAGACATGGATTGTTTTTTTTTAAGCTCAAACGCCGACAATGGCACATTCCATGCGACTAAAACTTTGTTGCCGCTTTGGTACCATAATAATGCGCCAAACCATGATCCAAATAGCGGAGCGGCAGGTCTGGTAAGTGGCGCCATCTCTTTGAAGACTACGGAAAAAGTGTTATAACCCAAACTTGTAGTCCAAGGCCGTCAACAGACGGCGACATGGCAGGTTTGGTAAGTGGCTCCATCTGTTCGAAAACGTTGGAAAAGTGTCCCAACCAGAATTTGAAGACGAATCCGTCAACAGATGGCGCTGCAGGGTGGGGTATTTGATTGTACGACGGGATGGTGAGGCCAGTGACTTGGCCGCCTGCTCCCTGTTATATAATTATGTAGAAAGTTATTTTCCACATATTACGTGGAGGGAAGACAGAAGGGCAGGGAGCCACTAACACCGTTTCCCAAACAGGGGTTGGGGGGGGGGGGCTGCTGGGGGCAGAGCTTAACGCACGGGGACCAGTGGACGCTTAAGAAAAACATTCAACTTTCCAAAGCCAGTAGCTTGCGAAAACCAGAAACAGTTTGGGTATTCACCGTTTCTGCCCCAAGTGCATTCCAGATTGGAACAACCCATAGCGAGAAGAAATATCGACAACAGTCGAGACGTGAAGATTGTACAGCAAGCTTCAGATTGTGGCTCCTGGTACAAAATTTGCGGGGGGGAAGATCGAAAAACGGAAGATCAATGGAGATCAACCTATGTAGAATCTTGTATGTCAAAATAAGATCAAATTTTATTCAGCGTAGTTCCAGCAATTCAAGACCAAGCGTGCTAAGTCGGTTACCAAATTAGTCAATTTCCCTGAAGCAAGGCAAGTACTTTGTGAACCGACGTTAGACTTTCTGCAAGAGGTCAATGTCCTTGGCCAGATGTGAAGACCAGACCGAGGTCGCATACTCAAGGATGGAGCACACAAAAACCTTGAATGTGCAAACCTTATTAGCAATACTGCCCGAAGTGAAGCACCGACATACGATCGCCGAACGTTGGAAAGCCAGGGCGGAAATCTTTTGACGGAGAAGGGAGGGCTTCAGGTTTCCATTAAACCAAATCTCCAAGTCCCTGACCTCAACGGAGGACGGAAAAGGCTCATGTTCGAGAAAATACTCGGATTCATGGTTTTGGTTTCCAACATGAAAAGTAAAACACTTTGGTACAGAAACAAGGCAGCTTCGACTGTCTCGACCACTCCTCAACGGCTTGGATCTGCGTTTCCAATTCAGAAGATGCCCCTGAAGACAGGTTTTCAGCCCCAATCTTCAAATTATCTGCAAACTTAAACTCGAAGGTACAGTTACTACCTATCCTGAGGTCATTAATGTAAGTGACAAACAACAGTGGTCCGAGAACTGAGTCCTGAGGTGCACCGCATGGGACATGTACCTTGGAAGAGAAGGTACCCTCAGTTGACACGCATTGAGTACGGCCCTCGAGGAAAGCCGAAAGCCAACCCTTAAGGTTTTCTCCAATGCCACAGCTGCTGACCTTCAGAATGAGTTTTCTATGAATAACAGACTCAAAGGCCTTTTCAAAGTCAAAGTAAATAACATCCGAGGGGACCCCGATATCCATTGCACTTGTCCACCGGTCCAGTATATGAGTAGCTGATCTATGGAGAAGAAAACCAAACCGATCAGATCCAATAATCCAATGGTCATTTAAAAATTTAAGGCTCATATCACAGATAATAGATTTCATGACCTTACAAACACACAGGTGAGGGCGATGGGTCCGAAGGGGAACCCTTTTTAAGACATGAATAACGTTTGCCTGACTCCAATTGCTTGGGAGTCTTGTCTGGGCAAAAGATCGGGAGAAAATAACTGACAGAGTACTACTGATGACAATAACAAGCTGCTTCTTAATTTAGCTCGACTAAAAACACCGTTTGTTTTTTTACCTCCCATGCCCCTTGCAGCTAGCCTCAGCTCTATGGGAAAAAAAGTAGGCAACTTCTTTTAATAATGGAGAGCTAAGCATAATGCTCAGTACAAAGCGTCTGAGGTAAATAGCAATTAGTGTGCTCCGCTTGTCAGGCAGCAAGAGAGTTCCGAATAATAAAGGGTTGGGGGTGGGATTGGAGAAGGAAGCAGGTGTAATACAATAGTGTTTACAATTTTAAAGAAAACTTTACTTCTAGGAAATGTCTTTACATCATATTTATCCCATTACTGAAGCTTTTGTACGCTGGAATGAGTTCTCCAACTCATCAAGTGTACTCAGTTCATAAACCACCAGAACTTCCATTTGATATTTTTCCATCTGTAAAACATCTTGTTACTTGCAGCCTCAAAATTGCTACCATGCAACAACAATTTATTTTTCTTAAAAATTGTAAACACCAATGCATTGTACTAGCTCCTCCTTCCTTTTGTATGGAATTCTTATGCATCTGCCATACAAGCAGGGAATCCTGATGACGGTTTCGGGAGCTTCTCAGCTAAAAATAATGCTGAGCTCTCTATTCTTAAAATAAATTTGCCAAAATCTTACATTTTCCTTTCACTGGAAATTGTTAACTGTTTGTGTCATTTATGACTATTTTAACCCAGTGACTACCAAGAGTGTACTGTCCCACAGAAAGACCATTTTTTAAAGCAAGTCAGTTTCGAGATTCAATATTGTGTCCTCTTGGTTCCCAAGCCAAGTCCTTGACTACTCGGCGGTGCTTTGCATTAAAAATCTAAATTTTTGTTTCGTTGTTCGGTGATGTGTGTGTGTGGGGGGGGGGGGGGAACTTCTCAGTCTCCTTGTTCGCCGAAGAAGCAATTCAGAATCGTGCAATAGTGCTTTAAAGGGTATAAAAAAATTCAGAAACGCGCAAGTCACAACAATGAGCTCGTTGTCCAAGTCTGTTAAATGACTTTGTTAGGTAAAAGTGCAGCCACCTTGCTGTGTTGAAATCGTGGCTTCGCCATTCCATCATCATCGACTTTGGTTGGTTTACAGCATTGCTACCGAACGCAGTGGTTTAAGTGATACCTAAGTTATGCAGTCGGGTGTCAGGAAAGTAAAGGGGGGGGGGGGGGCTACTGTAAAACCAGGGGGTTACAACTGTACTAGAAACAATGCATTCTAAACCTTTGCAATCTGCACTCCTTCAGGCACTTCGCCGATGGCGGTAATCCCAACATGGCGGAGCTAAATTCATGTTCTCGTCTGAGTGAGATTCGCGAGAGGCACAATCCTACAATCTATTTATTTATTTATTGTATTTTCAAAATTATTGTAACGCCCTATGCAGAACATCACAGCAATTTCAGATTAAAACAACAATTAAACAAACAAAAAAAGAAGAAACATGGCGAGGACTTGGTGCCCACGATTCTCGATTCTGCTCTCGCCTGAATGAGTTTGTAGAAACACATCATTCACTCCTGTCGTAATCACTCCACATCATTCAGGCCTGTCGTGTGCGAGAAAGGCAACGCATATAGTCCTACTACAGGCAGGTTGCCACAAATGTGAAAAGCGTGTTTATCTTAAAATCTATGCAAACATCAGTTAATAAAATCGAATAGCTATGGAAAACTAGTGCAAACTTTTGCCTGTGCTGGGATAAATTTTGCCAAACTGTATCACAGTTTAATTGTAGCTGTGCGTGTTCTAACCTAATCATCGGACTTCAGTTTCTCCAAACATTAGTGAGTTACTGCTACTGAATTTGCTCAATATGTTTCGCCATAATGGCGGTTGCCATCCCGTAATCCCAGAGCGGAAGTATCACATTTGGCTGCGCCTTAAATTGTGAATCTGCTTGTATATCGTCCTAGTAAAACTCGACTACTGTTTGAACCAGTCAGTATTCTTGGAATTGTTAGCAGGACCCGTGCATGAATAGAACGTATAGAGAATCAACCGTTTTGCCATCTAATGGCAGTGATATCGTTGTACTTTATAGCTCGTTCCTTGGTGCAGGAGGACGTACGAAATTTTCACTCAATAACTAGGAAACAGGCTTTGGGCCTATTGTAGGTGAAGCGAACGGATCTTCATTTCAAACTTATATTTAGTTTTTATTTTAATGACGATACCACATTTGTTAATAAGTCTTAAAAATCTGGGTGCAGTACTTAATTGGCTTTGTTGGGCTGTTTGCCTTTTGGTGTGACTTACTGCTGTTCTTGCTGGCCTTTTTCTTATTTTAGCATTTTTTTTTTAATGTAGGCCTATGATAGGTGTCAAATTTACGTTAAAAAGCTTTCGTTTGCTCCAGCATTTAGTTTTTGTTTAGTTATTTGTTGCCTCCTTTTCGCAGCCAACACTGAAGACGTGGGCCATCGCCGCGAGTAGAAATAAAGCAGCACGCAATAAGGCGTTTAACTGCAAGCCAAACAATCATCAGTACGATAGTATTTTAACAATAGTCAGAAGATTCAAAAGGTTCACAATACTTACTGCTTTGGTATAAGATTTGACACCGCCACCAAAAGAAATGTTGTGCTGGCACACCTCTATCACGCAATGCAAGATAATATATTATTTCCTAACTCTATGACTGCAACAGCGATCTCTATTACATAAACTGAAACAAATAACCATCACAATTTAGGTTTAAAATGTGCTAGCTTTTAGACCTAGTTTTAGGTTTTAGGCCTAATTTTTAGCGTTTAGGCCTAATCTTTATCTCCGATTTACTTTCGTTAGTAGCAGCTTACAACAGTGGTTCGAGATTAAGCCTATTCCTTTATGCGATGCAACACGGTTTTGGTTTCGAGTCTTCACGTTATCGTGGCAACCAGGAATTGAGAGAGGCGGGCGTATTATCGTTTCGTGTTTCGTGCTTTCGTGTTTCGTCTGATGTCAATATCGTTTTATAATACCGCTTGGCCTTGATACGACTATTTCAGGTTTCATATTCGAGATTCCCAACGCTAGTGTAGGCGCCACTTTCGTTGCCATGTTGAATTGAATAATCTCCAAAGCATTCTTTTTTTCAAATGAAACTAACGCGTGTCGTTAATGGAATCCTTTTGTTTTTATGGTTGCGTTTGTTACTGTAGTGTTTAAATGCAAGCATCGAATGTTATTATTTCGTTGAGTTACGTCGAAAAAGATTATTAGCTAGAAAGAAGCAACCAAAATTTAATTTGCCGTGTTTTTTAAAGTTCACTTGACTACCATTAGCATGGTGTATGCTTCGTCGGAATTCCTTAACTATTCACGACTCCAAATTTACAATGGTGAGTGTTAGAAATAAATTCGAAAATTTTAAAATTTCTACAGTAATAATTGTTCGATTTACGGCAAATTTTGGCTCAGCAATACTAATTAGGGTATGAAACGTTGTACTAAATTTCATTCCAGTCCGATCTTTCGTTTGGGCTCCACCTAGACTAAAAATGTGCAACCAACGGACCAACATTTTGCAATTTGGTGTCCGTTATAGGCTACGCTTCGCTTGCTTCGCTCGCTCGCTCCGGCTTGTTTGAATCATTAAAAGGAATAATGTTGTGCTTTCCTTCGCTGGATGCAAAAAAATAGTTACATTACCACTACATCCGAAGACTTTCATTCATGACAACCTGCCTTTAAGTGAAATGTACGGGACAGCTCATTCTAAATGTCAAGTTGGAAAAGACTGGATTGGGCGAGAGAAGTGGGTTTAGATTCCTATTCCCCATCGTAAGTTTTAAACGTTGTCATTTAAAATTCATGCCTTCCACTGTCGGGTGATTGAATAGTTGGGTCGACCATTTATGTTTTATCCTTTTTCTTTTTACTACACTAAGACGATAAAGAACATTATCTTTTTACTTGAATTTTTTTCTTTATCTTTTCTCTTAACGATGTTTTACGTATTGTAACTTTGCTCCTTCACGGCACAGATCTAGGTACACCGAAATGCTGCATTTTGTTTAATTTCTGCACTTTTTGGCTAATCTTTAAATGATGATACCTAACTATTTAGCTGTGACCTGGTTTATTACTAATTTATAACTATTTCCGACTAACCCTTTTTTTTTCTAGATTTACGTCCGCATTGTTCTAGAAACTGTAACTAGGGGGCCGGTTACGGCTCTGCTCTTAACAAAAATATGTAACACGCTATTTACGAATAGCAGGGTGCAACATAAGCAAACACTCATGGTGCACCTTGCAGTTACATAAGCTGCTTGGCATCCAGTCAACTTCCGTCTACACCGGAACTTGGCCGAACGCCAATGCCGGGTAACGAGCCTGCTCTATTGTTCAAACCAGTTAGAGCCGGCTCCTACCTGTTAGCGGTTGCGCAACGTAATGCCTCAGGCTGCTTCTATTGTTCAGCCCCGCGTATAAATACGAGGGCCTGGACCATGGGAAGGGACTTGGTGTGGGGCAGACGACTCGAAAGGTTGTCTCCCTGGTTGTCTCTGCTTGGATTAGACCAAGCTCCAACTTGAGTTTAATGCCTAATATGTGTTCTCAGTGCATAGTCCCCTAGCTATGCAGTAAGGAGTAAATTGGGGTTTTGAGATTATTCTTGGGTTCAATCGTCTTCTCCCTGAGTACGTCACAAATGAATTTACAATATAAAAAAAATTGTTAAAGATTTGAGAGGTTAATGCTACATTTTATGTATATTCCATATCGTTATCAGACCTTTTTTCCAAGGTTTGTCCCCAGCGAGAACTAACCCTTTACAGACGGGTTGCCTTCAAATGAAAGTCTGCAGCAGCTAATAGCGCCGTCGAATTCTGCGTAGTGCTTGCTAGCAGCTAACAAAGGTAAGCACAAAGCAATAGCTATTAACGTAATAAACAAGCCGCGCGCCTCCTTAATTATTGAATGAAAATTTGATACGTCCTGCTGTACCTGGGAGCAAGTTGTAAAGGTTAAGAAAATTACTGCCGCTAGATCGCGCCACGGTAGGTTCTTAAATTATATTCTACCGTGGCGCCAGCTAGCGGCCGTATTACCGTTAACAGCTTCCTTCCGAGTGCATGAGGACGTTCTAAATTTGTACTCTGTAATTAAAGAGTCACGTAGCTTGTTTGTTGTGTGCAACAACAATTTTTTGTGTGCATTCCTTTCCTTGCTTCGAGCATGCGCTAGAAAGTACGAGATAGCACTAGATGAGGGATGTTTTTAAAGTCAGCGGCTTGCGTGCTAAGCGCTGAGTTTGGTCGGTCTCGGCTTCCTTCGCTTTTCCCATTTTCAAGCTGAGATTAAAAACGACGTTATTTGAAGTTTACTAAGCACAAACATGGCCGACAGTAACAAAATCAGTTATTATATCTCTTTTCTCTATTTTATTGCATTATTAGTATTGCATTATTTTATTGCATTATTTTATTGCATTATTGTGGTCATCGTGGCTGAGTTGTGAGAGAGCTCAGCCTGATTGCTGGAGGTTTGCGGATCTGGTCGAACCCCTGGAAAGGGGACCTTGGCAAAGTCCCCGCCAGGGCTGCCGGCCAGGGTAGCGTGAGAGGCTACCATGCTCCTTCAGCGGCTATGGGATATATTCTGGCTAATTCTGGACAAGCTTTCGGCCCCGACGATGATCGGAGGTTTCCCAGGTCGAATCCCCGGGTTGGCACCTCCCTTTACCAGATTTCTTCTTCTCTAAAAAAATCTGGTAATGTTCAAAATTGAGCCGGTTCAGCCATACAAGCATTAATTACTTCGGCTGACGTAAGGCTCGTCAAAATTGAAAAAAAAAAAAAAAATTAGTTGCGTTTAAGATGATGAGAGTAAAGACTAATCATTTGAGCTGCTGGCAGCTATCAATATCGTACTTATCACGCACGTATATCATGCAGGTTTATCGATTGTAAGAGGATTGCCGATTGTTGCTCTGCGGCAATGGCGCATGCGCACATCGTGCCCCCATATTGGTTACGTAAGCTCAGCGAACTCAGCACCCTTTTTCCTCGCTTCCTAGGCTCGCCAGCAGCTGACTTTAAAAACGAAGAAAAAGTTTCTCAGCGGCAAGCGGCTTGAATTAAAAAAAAACGGGAAAGCTTGCCTCGCTTCCAAGCGGCTCGCAAGCCGCTGACTTTAAAAACATCCCTATGCTGCAAGTTTCGTTTAATGGCAACTAAGAGAAATAACCTCCCTTCGTTACGTGAGGAGAATAGTCCTATATAGGGAAAGCAACGCTCGGCAAGCGTTTTATCATGAGGACACGGGGACACGACCAAACGGGAAGAAACGCGTGTTGTTACTATGGTGACTCGTTAGGACACACTACTTTTTTCTACACTTTCATGAAACCGGAACACACTCTCGTGAAGGTTTTGTGTGTGTAGAAAAAAGTTGTGGTGTGTGTCCCAATGAGACCCCGTACTTTGCGATCACGCAGCTTAAAAATGGCCGGCAAATAAAACTAAGGAGCGCTAATTTCGAGAAGGTAAATTTGTTTTAGCTAACAGTTGCCATATGCGGTTTTGTGAAAATGCTACGAAATGTTTGTGGCAGTTTGCAACAGCACAATGTTGATTTACGGCATCTTTGAACTCCAATGTTGGCCGGCTAACGCTACGATTACCAGCGCCATCTTGTGCTTCTGCGGTGGTTGATCAAGCGGTGAACGCTATCTGCGCTAAGTAACCCTTCTGTGATGACACGCTGCGACTGTACGTGCTGAAGGAGTTACTACCCATTGTTGGCAACACACCTTTAAGATACGTAATAAAGGCGATTCGAAAATTTTTCATTTACTTTAGGCCTAACTCATAAAGGATTAGTAAAAACTTGAGCAATATACTCACTTTGCTACGGGAGGAGCATATTATAATGGAAAGCAACACTCGGCCAGCTTCATATCGCGAGGGCACGAGTTTGAAGGGCATACGGGAAGAAACGCGTGTTGTTGCTACAGTAGCTCGTTGAGACACACAACAACTTTTTTTCTCTTCACGCAAAGCTTGAATGAAACCGGATCTTCGGCATTCCAACACCGGGTAAGACACACTACAACCTAGCACGATGTATGGTAAATTGCACCCGCGCCTATGTCCATCTTGTTCCGGTTCCATAAAAGTTTTGTTGTGTAGAACAAAAGTTGTTGTATGTCCCAATAAACCCCCGTACGTTGCAATTTCGCAGCTTAAAAATGACTCGCAAGCATCACTAAGGAGAGCGAATTTCGTGAAAGTAGCTAACATTTTCCATATGCGGTTTGCAAAAGTTCCACGAACTGTAACAATGCTTATTTGCCGGCATCTTTGAACTCCAATGTGGGCCGGCTTAAGCTATGGTTACCAGCGTCACGTTGTCGTTGTCAAGCAATAAGCGCTTATATTTGCGCTATGAATCCTTCTGTTATGTTACGTTGCGACCGTCGCCAGTGTAAGAGTTACTACCCCCTGGTAAAAGCCACTTTACCTTTATTTTTACGGCGTGAAAATAGAAATTCGACGCGTACTCCACTGAGCCTCTGATTCTGCCACCAGTTGCGCTGCGAACACGCCACAAAAAAAACTGCTCTAGCATGCGGACTGAACTGTGCAAGGTACTCGTGACGCGTGATACGCGGATTTTTAACTTAAAACACAGCACTGACACTAAATTATTAAAGTTCACAATAGTGACTTCATGCTACGTACCTCTTTGTCTACTCGACGTTAAAACAAAGACTCCGGAGGTTTAATTTCATGAATTTCAAACAGAAGAAGAACCAAGGTACATGAACTGTAATACGCTATGACGTTTTCTATTATCATTAAAAATCTGTAAAACGATCGTTGGACGTAGCAATAAATCGTCCGAAGACTTCAAGGATAGTCACCGTTACCTTAAAATAATGTTCGTTTAGTGTTGCAACATCGGTAAATCTAATAATGAGAAGACTACCACGTTCTTGTGCATCCTGCTTACACAAATCAATGCTATGATTCGGGCGCTTTCAGCGCGCCTCGCGGCAGTTGTTGGCGGTATTGGACGACGCGGTTGACATGCTACGAGAAACCGAGCGTTAAGCCTTTTAAACATATAAGGAAGCTGTGTTACATATAAGGAAGCTATGTAAAAGCGGACTAGGAGAGGAGGCGCTGTTTCCCTACCCAGTTCCATATTATGAACGAACACCAATAATTCATATACGATCGCAGTTTCGGAAATCATACGCTATAAAAATGAAAAGTATTCATGGTAATAGAAGGTTGATGGTTGTAAAGGTTGATGGTAAAATGGTAAAACCCAGCCTGTCGAGTTTGACATAGTAGTCACGCATACGTAGAGGTTTCTGGGCCGGACAGACGGACGGAGAGAATTAGTGGCTTACTTATGGAGATGTATCGATTTGGTGTGTTTGAACGCATTTCGTTTTTTTGCTTACGACCGCTTCATCTGTGAGAGCAGCAGCCAGAGAAGCAAAAAAAAAAACAAAAAAACTAATATGAACACCCACCCTTACCCCGCGCCCTCCATTTGCTTTAAACGGCAAACATTCCTTTTCCATTTCGAACTTTAGCTACCACCAAAGCTTCTATCTGCTCGTAAGTAAAGTTTAAAAATCTATCTCTGTCGCGGCAGACGCCCACCACCACTCGACGGCTAAATGGCATGCGCACCGATCTCGTCCCGGTTAGCTGACAGGCGCTCCTTTTTCTTCCTTTGCAGATATTCACCAGACGCAACTTGGCCATCAGTGCGTTTATCAGTAATCTCGCCTAGCGAAGCACCTCGCGAAATAGCGAGTAAACACGACGTAAGACAGACCCAGGAACGACGGGAAAAATGGGGGGCGAGGGGGGGAGAGGGGAAAAGAAAATTGAAAAAAAGGAAAGACAAAAATAGGGAAAGAAACAGAAAGTGCCCTATATTTCTCCATTTCTTTCGTTTGCGTCTCGAAGTTACGAGATGCCCTTTCGAATTTGGCGAAAGAGGGACATTTCCTAACTCTTACTAGAAGCGACAGGGCCTAACGAAGCGACGCCGACCTGGAATATGTACACAAAACGGAAGCTATTCGAAATAAATGTCACGCCCGAAACGATGCTGCTTTTCCCTCGTAATGTTCACCACCCCCCTACAATTCCCCCTTCCCCCTTCCTTTCGCACCCCAACCCCTTTCCTTTTGCCAAACAAATACTGTACTCTCCCATCTCAGAGTGGAACAAATCTACATGATGTAAATTAAATTATATATATATAATGACAAACAGGAGAACAAATTTTAGCCAACGGTTCCTTGCTTGTTCTCGTAATAAACACGCGCCAACAAAACCAAAACATCGTATTTTTGGTGGCGTTTATTTTCATAAATAAAATAGGGTTTGCGTGCTGGAGTTTTATTAGTTATTTATTATGCGTGGTCTAAAATATTCACGCTTTGGGGGGGGGGGGGGCGCGGGCTCATCCCAAAAAAGAAAAGCAACGTAAAAGAATAGTTACATAGCGATAAAACGAGAAGAGACAAATTAAAAGATAATTTACAAACGCAACTTTTGTTGTTTGTTTTAGTAATTTAGCGGCCCTGTCTTATCAATGGTATGCATTACGTCAGGTACGTAACTTACTTATGAAATTGCTAGACGTCCCGTGTTGTGTTCGTTGTCGAAAACGTAAGTGGAAAACGACGTCAAATTTACGTCATCTTGGAAAATGTATGCCAGAGTAGCCAAGGATGTGCAAAGGTATTCATTCACCCAACCCTCCCTCTCTTAACACGCCTTACCCTTACTATAAATGAACAGTTTTATTTATTTTATTAGCTTGAATGCTCAAATCAAATTCGTTATAGTCGGTACAGACCAGAAAGTGTGAAATAGAATATTTTCAGCCAAGTTTTTTTTTAACAAATGAAAAAGGTTTGCGACTTAGGACACCGGTCATTAGTTATGGACGGGGGGTGGGGGGGGGGGGGGAGAAAAAGAAAATGTGATCGCCCAGTTTTCGAGGACCCCCCCCTTCGAGACCCTGAATAATGTGACCCCCCTCCAAAAAAAAAAATAATGCGCTTTTCGTATGCCTATTGAGACTGTCTGCAGATGAGTCCTGTAGCCAAGATTAGTGCTGTGGCCAAATTAAATAAGTAGCTCTCCACACCGACAGTTACCATTAGTTGTAAAACGTGTCTCGTTCTTAACGAAAAGACATGTTGGGTTAAAAATGTTCTGTAAAATGTTCCTTACACCCATCTCTTGCTGAGAATCATACAATAAGTATGATGAACACACTGTTTGCTTGTATGCCCATATCCGTAACATAGTCAGCACCTAAAAGACAGAAGAAGCCAAGAAAACATGTGCCAAGAGTTTTCTATAAAGTTCTTTGTAAAAACTATACTTGCAGTAGTGGTTCAGATAGCTTCAAAACTTGTAAACACACATCATGGGAGGTCTGGGGGGGGGGGGGGGCTCGAGAAGGTAAGGCGTTTTTCGGAATTTTGATTGCTGAAAGTACCATTTTGAGGTCTAAAAATGACTTTTTTTCCAGTTGGTTCGTTTATTTTGACCCTCCCCCCTCTTGACAGGATCTTATCGAGAGGGTCCAAAAACTTCATGACGCCCTTCCCCCAATTTCTTCCAGACCCCCCTCCACCCCTCCTCGGCGATAAATAATGACAGGTCCCTTAAGAGGGCGGGAGCCTGTGGGTTAAATAAATACGAATGCAAACTAATTTATGTTGCCTTTTGGACTTATAGAATATATTAATTACGTATTCCAAGGCGCCGCATTTACTATAATAGTCTATATATAATAGTAGTATAGTAGTATAATAGTATAGTAGTATAATAGTATAGTAGTATAGTAATAGTATAGTAATAGTATAGTAGTATAATAGTAGTATAATAGTCTATATATAACTTTCAACTGATATTCTGCCGTTTCTAATTTAGGTAGAAGATCCCAATTACATTCAATAGAAAGGTGGGAATGTCTTCTTTGCATCAAGGGTAAATGAATGAATTTATTATTGTTAGGGACCGAGCTACGCCCTTTTTACTAGAGGCTAGTATCACAGTCACTGTTCGAGTGTACAACTTTCAACTGCTGTTCCGATGTTTGTAATTTTTGTAATGTGACGTTTGTGATGTGATGTGATGTTTAATGTGAATGACTTCAATTAGGTTCACTCGAAAGGTGGGAATATGTTTTTTCGAATGAATCCAATTGGAGTCTCCACGCAAATTAGAAACGTCAGAATAGCAGTTGAAAGTTGAAAATGAGCGAAAAATCGAACGGTGACTGTGATACCAGCCCCTTAAAAAAGGCATAGCTCGGTGCCTAACAATGATAAATCCATTTATTTACCCTTGATTCAAAGAAGTCATTCCCACCCTTTGAATGAATCTAATTGGGGTCTTCCACCTAAATTAGAAACAGTAGAATAGCAGTTGAAAGTTGAAAATGAGCGAAAAATCGAACGGTGACTGTGATACCAGCTCCTAAAAAATAGGGCGTATATTTTATCAACAAGATAATCCGTTCTTAGTATTTCCTGACCCTGAAAACGTAGCATTAGACACCAAAATGATTATCCTGTTTGTTCTATAAGTGAAGATATGGCCGATATATGATTTTTTTAGCCACTTTTGCCGCCATCTTGAATATTTAAATTTGCTCAAGGGTGACACAGTGGCACCCTGCATAATTTCATTAAGTATGCCTTGAAGAAACACAACACACCATAAAACATTGGGCGGACCTTACTGCTTTTGGTCCTGCTACCAGACTATAATATAGTAACATTTAGTAATATAGTACTAAATATTCAACTGGCTCTACCTGCTTTATTTAGCTGTTTTACAGAAAAAATTGTTCTAATATAAGCAGAGTTGTTCGTTATACTGTTTTCTGCATAATTTGTGTGGGATATTTTCCTGTAGGCTCGACTATGCCGCAGTTACGGCTAATGTAACATTATTTGGCGGCCATTTCCCAAGATGGCGGCTTTTCCCCAAGGTGGATTTTCCTACTCTTCTTGAAAATAATTACCCTGATATACAGGAACGTCCCTGCCAAAGATAATTTCTCTAGTATTTAATTCCGGGTTTGCCTTTGTTTTGGCGTAATTTGCTTACACTATACGGGAAGCGTCTCATTATCTACATTCAATGGTTAGTACCTAAAATGTCCTAGCCATTGTATATGCTAAGGTTAGGTTTTAACTCCATCTAAGTGTACACAAAGCCTTTATTTCACGCGTTGATTCAGACGACCTTCCCACGCTGAGCACATCTAAATATTTTTTCTCCACTGACAAAAAAATTCAGTGTTCATTCACAATTCAGTGGCGTTCACAGGAGGGGGAAAGGGGGGCAGTGCCCTTGTCCTTTTCGGAAAGTGCCCTTCTTGTAAAAAAAAAAAAGTGGACTTTTTGTGCCAGCATTTGCTGGTGCGGCGTTGCCATCGAAAAAGCCTAAAGGCCTAGTAAATAGGCCTAAAAGGGGATAAAATGAGCTGAAAAGGTAAAAAAAAAAGGCTAAGAAAGGGTGAAAAGATAGTAAAAAATAGTCCCTATAATATAGTTATAGCTCATTTTTTCAGCTCATTTTATCCCCTTTTAGGCCTATTTACTAGGCCTTTAGGCTTTTTCGATGGCAACGCCACACCAGCAAATACTGGCACAAAAAGTCCACTTTTTTTTTTTACAAGAAGGCCTAAAAAAGCCTAAAAGCCTAAAAAAAAAAAAGCCGAAAAGGCCTAAAAGCCTAAAAAAGGCCAAAAATGAGGGCCAAAAATGCCTGAAAAGGGTAAAAAAGGCTAAGAAAGGGTAATAAGACAGGCAAAAAAAGGTCCCTAGAAAAAAATGTGCCCGTTCACTAAAAGGTGCCCCTTCCCTCTCGGGCTCTGTGCACGCTACTGATTGGCATTAACATGAGCGACAGATTTACACTGTAAACAATATTGCCGAGTGGGAAAAAACTGTTAAGAAAGGCTTCATTTTTGGTAAGAGACTACTTAAAACTGTGAAATCCAGGTCCACACAAGTTCACGTCAAAAGTTGCAATTAAAACATTAATATTCTTATAATCCAAAATAACAACCATTGTTACACTTTTCATTATTTTCAGTTTTTTTCAGCTTTGTTATTTTCGATTTCATGACATTCTCTCCCAATACTAGAACAACACAACACAACGTGACGACAATACATCGAAATATGAATGATTGAAATTTTGTGAGTCATTGGTTTTAGTCCACGCCACGCGAAGCTAATATTTGAGATGGTTTCAATGGTTTCAATTGTTTCAATGGTTTCAGTTTTCAGAATTATATTTCGTTTGCATATCAGTTTTATTTACTTAATAAATTTATTATCGCAATTCCCGTTTTAATTTTCACTGTTTCAACAAACAAACGTGCATGCAATTAACCTGAACGTTACAATGAACTCTGATATTTTGCTTTTGAGTCGCATACTATATATCTCTTGCTGCAACCGAATGAAAACACTAAATTCGTTTAACATGTTTTGAAGTGCTGTTCACATAATCATTATTATGTCGAATAAATACGAATGTTAACGTGTTTTAAAGTGCTGTTCATATAATTACATTATGTCGAAGAAATACGTATGTATGGGATTTTGATAGTTTTATATACATCACTTTCTCATCAACCAGACGACTATTACAGCAGGCCAACAGCAGAATGAAAAAATAACTCGTTTGAGGGTTTAGTGCACGGTGGTGACGTCACGCTATCACATCCCCATGCTAAAAGTGTAGTCGTTATTTACGGTTCATGTGAAAACCCACACACGTCACAGTGGGTTAATTTTGATAACCAACACTTTTCTGTTAACCCACACTTTTTTGATAACCCACACTTTTTTTGATAACCCACACCTTTTTGATAATCTAACACTTTTTATTTGGGGTCTACACAACCCCTGCTCCACTATGTGACATATGACCCGACTTTGCAAAATTATCGTGCACAACACAAATTCAACTAGCACACCTCATTGCAACCAGCATAAACAGGCACATTTACAACCTGCGACATTTTTCTTTCTAGCCTAACACGGGAAAAAAAAAAAGCTCGCGTACTATGCTAGGCCCCCACCCACGGAGGAATGGCCCAACCCTGCAACCTTTCGTTCTGACGGTACGAAAACTAGGCTATTGACACTTAGAAATACACCTAAAAACCAACGAGACTCATGCGAATAGCGCATTATATACACTCATCTGATTTAAACTATTAAAGTAGGAAAAAAAATACAGTTTTACCTTAAAACACAAACATCGGTATTACGGAACGTCTCTCCCAACACAGGAAGCTTCCAACCCCGTTTCCAACCCGGAACTTCCGTTCAGGAATTTACATTAGTCGCATGTAAATATTCTTAAATTCATTATGATTCACAAATAAAAATTACAAACAAGTCTTTAAAAAACTCGAATAAGACGCGATAAAATAGCTTGACGTCACATCTTAGTATTAATAGATATATCCGTGAATCATAGGCGATTTAACGGCTATTGCTCTTGAGCTCGAAACGGCTAGTCCAATATGTCGGGGCTGAAGGGAAAAACTCGCGCGCTTTGCGTGCTCGCGTTTCCCTCCACCCCCTCAATATTGGACTAGCCGTTTCTTGCTCGCGAGCAATTATAGCCGTTAAATTGCCTATGATTCACGGATATCTATTACTTAAAGTACTGTTCACGTAATTGCATACGTCAAAGAAATACGAATGTATAGGATTGATAGTTTTACATATATCTGTTTCTCCTCAGCAGACGACTTTAGCAGCATACCACCAAGCAGGGGGGGAAATCAACTCGATTAATAGAGTTTATAAGGTGCTGTGTTCACAAAATTATACGTCGAAGAAATATGAATGTAAGAGATTTAGATAGATTTTCATATCTTTTTCTCTTCAAAGGACGAATTTTATAGCATGCCAGCAAGCAGAAGAAAATTTAAGCAAATTCCAACCCACCGTGAACCTTGTTGAGTGGTCCCCAGGGACCTTCGGATAACGGGACCGAGGACAGCTCAGTGGTCAGAGGGGTTGGCCACCCGTCGAGTGACTGTCGGATCGAATCCTACGACCGGCTAAGGTAGGCTGCATAAGAGCCCTTAAACAAAATAATCTAAAAAGTCTTCTATGGCAGCTGGATACCTTCGCTACACAAAAACAGTCCTCTGTTAGTTTGTATTTCTGTTAGTTTGCATGATAAAATTCAGCTTTCCAAGAATTGGGCTCAAAACCTCATTATGGTTTCAGCTTTAATATTAAATAAATAAAATATTTTCAAACAGCAGCTAAAAAAAAAGAAAAAAAAGAAAGAAGAATAAGCGCTTTCTAGCGAGCTTCAAAAAAACCAATTACGTTGCATCATGCAAACTTATTTAGGAAACGAGTAATTAAATAAAGATGCCATGGTGTATTCGTTTAAACTCTTTATAATTTACAAACAACAACAAAGGATTAGTATTTTTTTTTCCAATTTTTCATTTTCGTTCAAAAACAGTTTTCTTTCTTGAGAGTAAAGCAAGAAAGCATAAGAAATATTAAAAAAAAAATTAAAAGAAATTTTAATAACTCGGCACCGAAACATTAGGGAAAAATACCAGCATAAAATGTAAGAGGATTAGCAACATTCACTGTCAAGTTAAGAGGGGAATTCTTTAATACACTTGTGCTCTGACATCGTCCTTGCAGTCCCAGTTGTTCCCTTGACAATAAAGCTTTAAACTAAAATTACAATCGTAAGCTCTCGTGATTTAAAAGAAAGAAGGAAAAAAAAATTAGTCTACTTAAAAGAAATAAAAATTCATTAATAATTCCTACCTGGCTTTGAGGGGATGCGGTAAGGATTTAAAAATGTGTGGCTTCATTATCTGCGATTAAATGTGTAGCCTCATCTGTGAAGGAATTAACGCTGTCACGGAAGAAGTACGGTACATCATTTCAAAAAGATAGACAAGGTCCATTGAAAATAATGGAGTTATTGAAATCGGCAGCATCCATAGGCTGCCATTCACTTTATGGCAAACAGTTCCAGTTGAGCTCTCCATATTCGAGACATGTTAGTGAACTGTTCGTTAACTATATTAACAGTATGGTAAGTACTCTTCTTAATTGACAGTGAATCGAACCAGTATCGGAGATCGGCAACAAATCGGATGAGCATCGCTATCAGATCAGGGGGTGGCGCCACAGGGGGGGGGGGGG
>JAHWFP010202526.1:32200-50443 GCA_023313725.1 Lithobius niger | reverse complement strand
TGCCCCCTGTCGGTGAGTAACCGAGATTGTCGTCGGGGAACAACCGGAAGACGGGGTCAAAATCACGACATAAAATTCGTAAACATTTGAGGGAAAAAAAATAAAAATAGAGTTTCCGTTTTGTTTGCCAGTAGTCCTACTGTTGCTACCTCATCACCTCCATAATTTGAGAGCTTTAAAAATTTAAAGCAACATACCGCCTGCCTTATAACCTTCCGCTTCCGCCTGCCTCACAACACACAAGCTACGATCATATCCGCGTATTTACTACAGCTAAGGTCAACTGAGACGGTAGCTTCGTTCCTCGCAACGAAAACGTAGCTATACTGTCTCAATTGGCATTGCGCCTAATAGTCCAGCCAGCGTGAACCCATTGATTGTGTCATCACAAACCGGAATGATTCTCGTATTTTAAAATCACAATTTATAATTTTCTAGGCTAGTGTCTTATAATTTTGCTTCGGCGATCTATTGGAATACGTAATTTTAATTTTTACTGCATTAGTCTATTAGATTTTAGATCTCATGGTAATTATTAGAAAATTAGTAGATGTACACACAGAGATGAAACGTCATAATTATTGTACGCGCGCAATGCATGATTTACTGACGGGTCGTTAGTAAATAAAGTTCCATTATATTCAACAGACAATCTCCTAGACGCCACATTTAAAAAAGGATTTTTAGCAAGGGAAAGACTAACGGTGTGGAAATAGACCTTTGGGGCCGTACTTGATGTGGAGGATCGAAAAAATGGCGCTGGGAGGTATATCCCTTTAAGATTTCTAGCTTAGTTTTCGTCGTTTGAATTCGTTATAACAATGAACTGAGCGAAAATCGTGTACAGAAAGTGGCTAAACTGAAAATTGATTTGCTGCGTTAGACTATCAACGTCATAATTTAAGAGGCATCGTAGTTATGAGACACGTTTGGGATGCCAACGCCTTACCAGTTATCTCTGAAAGGAGAGGGCCCGATTCAAATGCCAAACGCAAAACGCGAAGTTTGTGAGGCGTCACACGGACCCATAACAAATGGAGCAATAGCAGCCCAGTGGTCAGCGTCCCGGTCTCCTAACCAAGAGGACGTAACTCAAATTCAGCGTCTAACCAATACAGGACTTCGAAAAAATTCACTGTGCTCACAAATGGCCGTATACCTTTGAGGGCCAACTGTGTGTTTTTGCTATGGTTATAGCCGAAACGTCAGCTAAATTTGTATAGAACAAAACTTGTTCAGCTTTTCTTCCAAGTTTTCGTCAGTTGAAGTCGGATAACAACATGAAAACATAGGAAAGAATCAAAGTTGAAGACGCAGTTTGATTTGTTAGTAGCTCTTTTCCTCTTAGCTCATCGCCACCGTGATTTTAAACTAATGCCTTGTTAATTCAGGAACGTCAGCTAAATCTTCTGCCATTTGAAAAGTAAGTAACAATACTTTTCAAACCTAATTTATTCAGTGTTAGTTAACGTTAATTTAGTGATTTTTAAAAATAAATTTAATTTATCACTTAATTTAATTTGTAAATAAAATGTACGCAAAAAAAAAAAAACAAGAATTTTGGTCACAATTAGGTTTTTACGGCCTCCCATTGCTAAAGAATGTTACGAAAAACACTGCCGTAACTTGCTTAACAATATGATGCAAACGTGTCTCAGGAATCCGAAAATAGGCTCTCAAATAACGTAAAATGCTTCAGCTACCCCCCACCCCCCAGACCCCACTGGGTGAACTTGCAGCGCTCCCACCGGACCCCTAGCTGTTTTCACCAGGCCCCTACTAAAGTAGAACAAATTTTCAGAAAAAGAAATGGTCATTTTCTTTGCCCCCCTGTCGGGGAATCATTGCTCCCCTCATCTGGAGTTGGCTGGCGCCACTACTGTATCAAATCAGTACAGACAATAGAAATGGTTAAGTTATTGGTATCGGATCGGATTCTCTCAAAGCGGCACCAATCAATCCCTACTGTAGCAAAAAGTACAAACCATGCTGAAATTGGGAGGGGGGGGGAAAGCATAAAAAAACCGTGGTTGATAAATTGTAACGTTAAAACGTTGCCTCGAACGACGCTTTAACATCAAGTGTATGATTTTAACAATTATTTTTTGAGAGACATGGCCGCTCTTGAATGACACAGTGCTATCATTGACTGCAAGAGGCGGTTTTTCCGCTGAAGCCATTGACGAATAATAGTGGACCTGGAGTTTTTATTCGCTAGGATTATGTACGTAAACATTAACAACTGATGGAAAGTGTAGCGAAGAGGTGTCCCTATTAAGCTAAAAGACGGTAACAAGTCGCTCGACCGTGAACTTATTGGCTAGTAATTAAAACGTAAAACTGCTTAGCAATCCCCTTGACAACTCATCAATGACAGAGTGCTACGCATCGACTGCACGAGTCGGTTTTGCCACTGAAACTACCGACTAAAGATGGTGGATCTGGAGTTGTTCTGCACTAGCATTATTTATGTAAACATCATTAACAACTGGTGGAGACTGTTGCTAGGCAGTGTTCCTATTGTAAGAAGGTAACAAGTCGCTCGACTGTAAACCTATCGGCCAGTCATTAATGTAAAACTGCTTAGCAATGCTCTTGACAACGCAAGGATAATTGGTGATTATAATCACGGTGAGTATACGTGCTTAAAGTGGCACTATCGCCGATTGAAATGCGAACGAAAATACCGTTGCGCCATCTAGCGGCATTGATATCGTTAATCTTTATAGCTTGCTCCCAGGTGCACGAAGACGAACCAAATTTTCACTCAATAATTAAGGATGTCGTGGCTTGTTTGTTTCGTTAAAAGAAATGCCATTATGCATTCCTTCGCCTGGTGCAAGCAAGTGCTAGATGGTACTACATAGCGCTAGATGTTGTCAGATTTCGTGTGCTTTCAATCGGTGATAGTGCCACTTTAAAACACTTTTTTCGTGACACGGACCTCCATTTTGATCATCCATGCGTCCAGCGAGTACGGTCAACAAGTGACGCTTGACGTCCTTTTGACGTAATTGGTCGCTTACGTCGGAATTTAATGCTGAGTTTATGAAAGTGCTCACAGACAGCAGCAATGGACCTCGTAATAGTATCAGTAGTGATAGTAGGCTTACCACGCGTAGCCTCTGCTGTAAATTGAAGGCCGCCATTTTAGGGCGTGCCGAGTGCACGGAGATCTGCACGAATTCTCATACTTTCCGTGAAAATGACGACTAGTCACGATTAGGGTAAGATCACAATCTACGTTTTACGCGAATTAACTTTTACTGAGTTGAGTAGCACTGCTCATACAATTTACTTGAAGGCGCCTTTTCAACTCCTAGATGCAGCGCCGCAGAATCTTAGAGCAATATAAAGAAAATTGCGGTAAATAAAAAAAAAAGAGCAAGACTATTCGCAGCACTGCTGCTATTTTCATAACTAAAACGAGATCACGTGATCCACATCAGCCTATTGGATGGCGGAGAATCTGGAACGTGGATGCTGTGTTTAGAATATGGCCAACGCTATCGAAATGGTGAACGGGCGCCTTTAGTTTGCTGAAAGTGATCTTTACTCGTTTTAGACAAGTACTGTATAACTTTCCCGTTAATCGACCAGACCATACAAGGGGCAAGATACCTGATTATAGAACTTTTAACCATTAATCAGGAACGTCACTAATTTTGTTAGAACATTAATTGCCTCCTAAAACGAGGCTGAATCTAATTAAGCACAAATTGAAAGCCATAGGCTTCTTTTTAATGATGCGTTATTAAGTGACGTCAGCATCCCCCACAGATCTAGAAACAATTAATCTTCGTGTTACGAGCAAAGTTTAGGAGACATTTGATAAAAGGGCGAGTGACGGAGTGATTGAGAGTGAGAGAGAGAGAGTTAAAGATGATACGCAACATCTAAACAACAATCATCTTTAATATCAGCTCTCTTTCTTGTGATGATCTTTAATTGCGACGGTTTTCTTCATCAAGCCCGTAAATCGTCTGCGATAAACGGGTCTTTTCCGGAAACGGACGTTTCTACTCAAAAAGTATATGACATTTCGGCTGCGAGTGGTGGTGGGGGGATGGGAGAGAGGGGGCGGGGCAGGTCCTACGACAGAAATCTTCATTGATTTTCCGGTTTGCTTGCTTCATCCTCCCATGTCTTTCGAAACTCAACAACAACGCACAGAGGCAAGACTTCTCATCGACAACTCACCCCGGAGGCAATTTTTTTTTGTTGGGAGTGGGACCCAAATAAATAAATAATAGTTTGAACCCAGTCCGAGAGGAGTAGTAGTTTTGGAGATCCACTGCGAACGATGCTTAAATTGCAACGTATAATTTGCTACATTTAAAACCTTTAAATTTACAGCAGCCGCGGAACTCGCCCGGATGTTAAAACACGGTTGGATATATCGACAAATAGCGTTTGGCTTGTCGTTACTTGCGAAATTAAGGACTACGCTAGTGGCAGTTTCCACCCTTCCCACTCCCAAGAACCAACAGAGCACGGGAGCCAATTCTCTCCAAATGCTGTGATGAGTTCCCTCCACCAGTTATTTAACCAGCCACCTTTTTTTTTTTAACCATCTCCCAGTTTTTTTTTTTAATTAACAATTTCACAGCAGGGTTATACTATCTGTTGCCCAGGGAAGATTGGGGTATAGAATAAATGGAAACCTGAACTAGTAAAATATTATACTAGAGGTAGTTTTCACCATTCCCACTCCTAAGAACCAATAGAAGCAGGAGAGCGCATTCTCTCCAAATGATGTGAGGACTTCCCTCCGTCAGTTTTTAAACCACTTTCTCTTTGAATCCTCTCCCAGTATTTTACGCAAGTTAACAATTTCACAGCAGGGTTATACTATCTGTTGCCCAGGGAGGATTAGGGTATAGAATAAATGGAAACCTGAACTAGTAAAATACTAAACTAGTGGTACTTTTCACCCTTCCCACTCCTAAGAACCAATAGAAGCAGGGGAGCGCATTCTCTCCAAATGCTGTGATGAGTTCCCTCCGTCAGTTTTTAACCACTTTTCTTTTATAACACTCTCCCAGTTTTTTACAAAAGTTAACAATTTCACAGCAGGGTTATGCTATGTGTTGCCCAGTGTGGGTTAAGGAATAATAAATGGAACCTGAACTAGTGAAACACTGCACTAGTGTAAGTTTCCACCCTTCCCACTCCCAGAACCAAAAGAAGCAGGGGAGCCCATTGATTCCAAATGCTGTGATGAGCTCTCACCACCATGTTTTTAACCGCCCTTTTTTTTTTTAATCATCTCCCAGTTTTATACAAAATTTAACAATTTCACAAGGTTATACTATCCAGGGAGGGTTACGGAAGAATAAATCAGTGCCGAACTCCATTTTTTATTTTTACATTAGGTTTGACAAATGGCTTTGGCCAAGCTTTACGGTGCATTATTTTATTGTTGTATAAGAAATAATGACAATGATACCTGGCATGGCCCCTCACGTTTGGCGATGCCATCGGGGACCATTGCGTCCCTGGTAGGTCTAACCTTGGTGGTAAGGCATTCGTGATCCCAACCTACTTCCTCCAACCCTTCTGCTGCAGCCGAGCCATTGTTTTCTTTTTAAACTTTTTAGACTTTTAAACTTTGTAATTTTAATTTTAACGTCGGATGGCAGTTAGCGTCCACCTGGTCCTTGCCATTCCGGTTGCGTTTGCAACAAACTATTTTATTTATAAATGGAAAACTGAAATCGAATTTGAAAGAAAGGGGTTAAAGAAAACCTCTCTCAACCTACTTCCTGTCTTGAAGGGAGTGGTAAGAGCAAAGGAGGGGATGTGACGTTTTGGGAAATTTCCTTTGCTTTTTAGGGGGGTGCTAAGAAAAAGAGGTGGGCACATTCGAATTTTTTTCCGTATTTTTTTTTGTTTTGCTTATTGGCATCGTGGCTTGAGGAAGTGGGGGCGAAGAGCTTCTCCTCTCATCAATCCCCAAGGGTACCACCAAATAAAATTTGTGCATGCTGCTATTTTCTCAAAAATGAAAACGCTTTCGGAATAAATTGTGAAGACTGTTGTCCAAAAAAAAACATTGTGTATGCCCAAAGGACTTGTTAAGGATCCCCACCGTTTCGTTTCACCATTTGAGGTGATGATATTAAATCCCTAGGTGATATCTATCCACCAATAAAGAGTTCAAGGTTATGAAATTGCTCACCGATACATTTTTCTCTTTTGGTTGACGTTTGTTATGTTACGCGGTGGGATGTAGTTGGCGAAGCGTCACGGCCTTTCCCATGTTATCTGTCCGTCAGTCGTTTGTCTGTAAACACGATAACTTTTAAGCCCCGTCTGTCAGTCGCCTGTTTGTAAACACGATAACTTTTAAGTCCTGTCTGAGAGTCGTTTGTCTGTAAACAGTCCTGTCCGTCAGTCGTTTGTTTGTAAACACGATAACTTCTAAGTCCTGTCCGTCATTCGTTTGTCTGTAAACACGATAACTTCTAAGTCCTGTCCGTCATTCGTTTGTCTGTAAACACGATAACTTTTTACTCCTGTCTGTCAGTCGTTTGCCTGTAAACACGATAACTTTTAAGTCTTGTCTGTCAGTCGTTTGTCTGTAAATACGATAACTTTTTACTCCTGTCTGTCAGTCGTTTGGCCGTAAACACGATAACTTTTAAGTCCTGTCTGTCAGTCGTTTGTCCGTAAACACGATAACTTTTAAGTGCTGTCTGTCTGTCGTTTGTCCGTAAACACGATAACTTTTAAGTCCACTGTCTCCATTCATTTTAGTGAAAATCGAAACCTGGTCAAGATTGGATAACCTGCGGCCGTGATTCGGTAGAAATTACTAACAACACCCTAGTGAGATTTTGAATGACCAAAAGGTCATCTTGCAGTATGTTGAGTTGGTAATGCTTGCCTACCTCTAAACCTAATCTGTGAAGTTGCTAAGGAGCCGAAAACACTATAGTAAAAAGGGCAAGGAAGACGATGTTTTGGCGCACCGAAAAGGGCGGCCATTTTCAAGCCGAAACAATAAAAATTGTATTTAGCTATATAGTTTCTAACAAGAGCGTTTGCAAGATTCAATCCGAGAACGGGAAATAGCTTACCCGTTAACCTGACAAATACTACGTAATGAATTTTGGTCTTCATAACCTTCGTCAGGATTGCAACAGGTACTGCAGTTGCTAACACAAACAAATCGGCGTTCTGACCTGGGCATCGTGATTGGGCCATCTTTTCAGTCTGAGAAACATGTCGGTGGGATGACGGATCGTTCTGGTGACGATTTCGCGTTGAAAATGCTACCTACAAATTTGTTATGTCGTGTGGGAAACACCAAGTTAATTTTGCTTGATCCAACCTGGTTAATTTTCGAATTCTTTACGATTCTTCACGGTTTTTTTTAGCAATGAAAATGAATAGTCACTATAAAATAAAATAAAAATTAATCTTTATTGAAAATTTTATTTACCGTAACATTTAACTAGAAAATCGCTAGTTTTTACAGGGTACGTTTTTAATTAAAGGTCGTATCAAAAGCCAATTAGCCGATGGACGCAATTAATTAAAGTTAAATACTAAAGAAGGTCATTTCGACATGGTGTAGAGTGCCAGATAAGACTTCCCTACACTTTCACCCAAAAAGAATACAAACGTATAATTTAAAACTTCACTTTTTATTGCAAGGCAATAAAGATCGTAATTGAAAGCTTGAAGGAAATAAAAGTTGATGTAAGTCCTGGAAAGATCTATTATATTGTCTACTTTATAGAGCTTATATTGGCTTTACCGTAAAACGG
The DNA here is from genome assembly GCA_023313725.1 of Lithobius niger. Lineage (NCBI taxonomy): Eukaryota > Metazoa > Arthropoda > Chilopoda > Lithobiomorpha > Lithobiidae > Lithobius > Lithobius niger. The sequence continues at coordinate 42,668 of JAHWFP010202526.1, read as the reverse complement.
GTTGTATTGGATACGCCTTTCTCGATTTACAGCTCCCCCCACCCGCCCCAACCTCTTCACCCACCGTCACCGTCAGCCTCTTTCTCTAAATTTATTGGTTTGTTCACGTAACTTTTTCCTGCAAGGAGGCCAAATCGCGTGGTTTTCTTTTAAGAAGAGAGCAGGAAGTCAATGCGTATTGTCGTTCTTTTTTTTTTTGACGGGTACAAATCGATAATTTACGCTTTCATAGTATATTAAATGACTTTTTTTAAACAGTCAAGAGTAAAGAAACACAATAGAATAGACGTTGTCGGCTAGTATGGTATAGAGCAGTGACATTTGCCGCCATATTGGCACCAGTATGGGTTTTGGAGGGCATAACTACAAAGTGCACTACATAAAAATGTAGGGAAAAACAACGGAAGAGCGGATTTCTTAGGCTTAAAATAACGTTGTTTTCTCCAACAACAAAAATCGCGCGTTTTAGGTCTAAGAAATCACTCTTCACAGCATCGGCTTCAGTATGACGCCCTTCTGTTTCTCTCTGCAGTGCCCCTTGCAGCTAACCCATTAAGGCTCCAGCATAGAGTTATATACAATAATTATAGTACGTCGTGTCACTGTCTATACAGCTTTTTGAAGGCCAGAGCGGCAGATGTTAAGTGGAAGGAACCACCATCGTAAAGAGTTTTTTTTTGTTTGCCGCAGGGAGGAAATCCTCGTGCAGCCGGCTGGAAACAACCGGAGAAAAACCCGTACATATACACATCCCTTCCCAGGATCGAACCCGGGTCTGTTGGAAGCCAGAGTTGTACAGTTCCGGTCAAAAAAAACGCCTTCGTTATACGGAAAAAGTTGCAAGATTAATGTATGCGACACGGAACGAAATGTTGACATCTCGAAAACTACTGGCCAGAATTGAATGAAACAAAAACTGGGTTGTTTATTATGATATCAGCTATATTTCTATACGTATTACATGTAATGGTTAGTCGCCAAATATAATTGGCCGAATGAGCAACACGAGTTGATAACTAATAATATATCTCATTAATTACTGGATAGAATTGAATAAAACGCAAAACTGGGTTAATCGTTATGATATATGTTATATTTCCATACATATGACATGCACTATTCAGCAGAAAAATATAATACGCATTTCAGACTTTGTTTCAAGAAAATCCTTCCACTGGTTTTCGAGATATCATCAGATATCATTAAATTGTTCTCGCTCGGCCATTATTTTCAGTCAATCAACGTAGTATTTAATAAGGGTAGAAACACAGTAGACAATTTAATAAGCAGTTCTGCTTTTGTTTCATGAAAATCCGTCCAGTAGTTTTCGAGATATCTGAATTTCTGCATGGTTGTTATTAGGACCCTCGATATAACGAAAAAGGCGGTTTTTTTTTTTGATCGGAACTGTACAGCCGGGACCAAGACGCCTATCGAATCTGACGTCCCAGTGCTCGCAGCTATCCGTGCACCAAATGGCACAAATAGCACGAAAGTCGTACTGTTTTGTTTTAAACATTCCTCGTAAAGCATTTTAATAAAACACTAATAATAAAACATTATTATTGGTCTGTAGCGTTTTGACGCGCACCCAGCGTTAGCCATGGCGCCAGAGGGAGAGAGGGTCAATTTTGCTAGGTAAATCCTATCGGAAATCCTAAGTTCTTTTACATGCCACAATCGACATGAGCACGAGACATCACAGGGCCCTTCTCTGCCCGAAAATGCCAGTGGTGGCTGAGGCCGGATTCGAACCCGGGACCTCTGGCACTGGAGACGGTCATGCTAACCGTCAGGCCACCTTGCCTAGCTAGATTCGTACATATGAAATCAGTGGTCCAATCGACCCTGGCAATCGAAACTGATCTCTGGATAACTATGGATAACGCAGATACTATCTCAGTTAGCCTTGTATTACTACGCAGAAGCTCCCGAAACGATGCGACGGTTAATGCGCGGATGGAGATCTGTGCGTGGCGGTTATAGAACAAGGATCGAGAAAAATGGCGTTGTGAGGAATGTACCTTGGTAATTGTGTAGTTTAAGCGAACCACTCCAAATCACTCAATTTTTTTACTAATCGACGCATATCATCATCCTCTTGCCAAATCACATTAAAAAACCGGGGGAAACGTGTTTTAAGGTGTAAAAAAACAACATTGAAAACACGTAAAACGATAGTTACGGTCGTGTTGAAGCGCTGGCCATATCGCAGGAGACAGAGTAACGAGAAAACCTGCATCGCAATGAAAGGAGACGGAAATTACCTAACCTAACAAAACTAACCTAACCTACCTAACCTAAAAAAAAATAACAAAAAACGCAGACAGCATAGTTTGGAAGGAACATAATCTTCCGTTTTCGCGATGCCAACTTTTCGTGCTACTCTGAATCCCGGAACATGGCTACCGCTTTACACGGCCGGGCCCACCGTGTTACGTGATTAAAAAACGTGTTTGGAGAACTAAAAAACGTGTTTACATAACCAAAAAAACATTTCCCCCCATTTTTGTAACGTGAAATGAGAAGAGGATGAAGATTTAGGACGGTACGTACCAAAATTGATCGATTTATCGTGGTTCGCTTAAACTACACTAATACCTGTACCTTTAATTAAACAGTTATATCATAATATTAGTCGCAATACCGTACGTAGTTCAATAACGGAATCCTTGAAAAAAAATATGAATTCCAGCCCATACCGAATGATCCTGTCATAGGCCTAAACTTTCTACCCTTTTCAAATTTTTTCAATCATTTTTTTCCCTTATATCGTCGCAGCAAAACAACAAAATCGAAAATGAAAAAAATCAAAGAAAATAAAAGAACAAACTTCGAGCAGAAGGCATAACAACAACAACACAAGAGAGGAAGAAAGCATAATAGGGCTCCAACGTCAAATTCTGTTTGCCGTTTATTTGTTTTGATTGTTTTGCCGCATGCTGCAACAACCGTCGAAAAACAAATTGGCCGAATTTGGTTTGACGTTCGTTCGAGAGGGTTGGGATGGGGGTGGTGGTGGTTGCCGGCGGTGTTTGAAGAAAACGTTGCATGACGTAAATTGGTAAGAACCGACAATGGCGTCGCCGTCACAGACAATGAAATCAGTGTGCTGACTCGAAGATATCAAAAAGCAGAAAGATGGCATATCAAGAATGAAACTTAGAAATAAACTTTAGAAAACACCAATTTTTTTACGTTAAAATAACTGTGAATTTTTTAAAAAAATCTTTGCGTGGAGTTTACAGAGCAAAGCTTAAAATTAATGTTAAATTTATTTTTTAATTTAAAACACCGAACACTGCTCTTTTTCTTTTTCGGTCTCACTAGAGTCATGTTATTTATTCTTGCGTGAATTTAGAACTAAACTTAATTTTTCCATCAAAAACTATTTAGGTTAAATATTTTAGATGTCTCGTGAAGGTACGCTTTAAGTAAGCAAGTAATTATTGATAGGTAAAGAAGTTGGTTGGATATAACAGCATATCACATCACATCGTACCTTCATTTGCATTAAATGTCAAAACGATTATTATGAATATTTATAAGTTGGAAAGCACATGTACCGTATTAAATGGGGAAAAAAGATGGTTGCGAGAGCTTGGATTCTTTTCTAATGGACCTGTTCTTAATCCTGACATCGAACCAACCTCCACCAGGGGTCGCAACTCCACTAGAAACAATGCATTCCAAACCGTTGCTCTCTGTCTTCCTTCCGGCGCCTTGTAACTCAACATGACGCCAACTAACTTCCTGTTCTCGTCTGAATGAGAATCACGAGAGGCCAATCCCACAATCTTTTTATTTACTTATTTTACAAAATTATTGTAACGCCTAAAAATAGCAAAGTAGGAATTTCACGTTAAAACGGAAGAAACATGGCGGCACCCATGGGAGCCGTCTAACTTCCTGTTCTCGCCTGAATGAGATTCGTGATATACACATCCCACATTTCCTCATTCCTGTCGTAGTCACACCTGTTGTTGGTGCGATGAAAGCAACGCAAATATTAAAGGAAATTGCCAATAAGGCTTTACATCTTAAAAACTATGCAAACACCAATTTCTAAAATCGAACAGCTATTGGAAACTCAGTTCAAACTTTTGCCTGTGGTAGGATAAATTTTGCAAACAGTATCATAGTTTAACAGTACCCGTGCTTTTTTACCCTACTCGCCGGACTTGTTTTTCCAACTTTTTTGAATTGGCGCGACTGAATTTGCTCACCATGTTCAATGGCGGCAACGACAAGTGTAAAAGTGGAGGAAGGACAGCGGAATTTCTTCCACATTTAATAAGAAAAGCCAAGGAGAGTACACATTAATGTGATAACAGTACAATATTTCAGGAGTAAATTTACCCCCACCCCCTCCCCATTATAAAGTGCAAAATCATTTTTTTTTTCATTAATTCTACATTTTACAAAGTGAGCAAGAAGCAAATTGAAATGCTTATGTGTGATCACCACAGGAAAAAAAACATCAAGACTTACATGGGATACGTACGTAAAAAACAATCACATTAAAAAAAACACACATCTAAATCCGCCCATTTTTTTACTCCATGAAGATCAAAACAGCATGAGTATTCAATTTCTTACCCACTCTCAACAAATTGCCCTTTAATTTTGAGTTTTCAGTTCTGAAAAGGACTGGAAAGTTTTATATTTATCTGGAAGATTATTAAACGTTTGGGTAATTAAAAAAATTGCTTTCCATTTTTCCGTAACAATTTCTCCATAACTAAAAGAACTTTAATTTTTATTTTTCTTATTTTTGACTGATGTTGTTATCTTTTATGTTGGTTCCTTAGTGAGATGTAATTTGTTTGCTTTCTGTAGGGGTACGAGCTCCAAAGCTTTTTTTGTTCAGTTAATTGTTTTGTAGTTATGAACAACAATAGCGATCTGGGTTTCCGCTTAAATCTTACAGTTTAAAACAAAATGTCTAAAATTTGAGGCGTCAGAGATTAAAAATTGGGCGGCCGACACGATTAAGTCTTATTTATTTCTTAAATATAGGCTTATATGAATCGTATGGTCAAATGGTTTTGAACCAAATTAGTACTAAGTTTACTTATATGCAAAAAATTTGAAATGGAAAAATTGTAAAATATTTTACAGAACAAATCAAAAATAAACTTAACATAATTCTTAACCAGAAGTATTAATTTGTTCATTTATTGAATAACAGTGAAATTGAATCGTGGAAAAAAACTAGCAAAAATTCGGTAATGGTGAAATGAATCACAGGAAGCGCTGAGTGAGTGAGCGAAGTGAGCCAAATTCAGCGTTTGTTTAGCCTTAAGTAAGACTAGCGTCGTTTGTGTTCACTAAGCATAGCCAGAGCCAAAAAGGCTTACTGAATGACTTATTTATTTCGAAATGCTGACTCCGTGAGCCCAATTGAAATGTTTTAAAATATAAATCACCAATTGTTGCAGTGCAGTCTCTTACTATCTTCTTCTTAATCATTAAAAACTTACGGTCGGTTTGTTTGTATGTTTGTTTATGTGTGTGCCTTCTCCTCCGGAAGTAGGAAGGCTAAAAATGTGAGAAAGGTGTTGGAAGTTAGGAAATTAATCCGGATGTCATTTAGGCGTATTTTCGACGTTTTGGTAATAGTTTTCCCCTCGAAAAAGCACATTTTGACCATTGTTGAAACGAATTTTTCGAAGTTGATTGATTGGTTGATTGCTGCTGACAGGATGGTCCATAATTTAACTAAGATAACTTTTTTTGTGTGTTTCCTACCAGTTAGTAGGGCTGGAGACGCTATTTTAAATATTTCTAATTTTGTAACGAACTCCTTGCACTTAGGGAACATTCTAATATTATTCTGGGAGATTTTGACCTCTTAACGGTGGACGCGAAACTGCACCTCTGATGGCTGTCATCGTCTCTTTCTGGAGGAGATTGCACCGCTTGTTCTAACCCAGCTTGTTGAGCAACCGACCAGAGGCGATAATATACTTGATCTTGATTTTGCACATGACGTCCGGTTGGGAATAGCGACCACTGTACGATTGCCTTCCTGATAAACCGAAATTTCACAAAGAGTTTGCCGGAACTGCGTGAGGTAGACCATAACGAACGTTTATCGATGACTGGTCTGGAACTGCTGGAACTCTGAATTTGATGTAATTCTCACATTAAAAATTCTAAAAGGTCTGATTGCTGTTGACCTTCCTCTTTTTGATTTGGCCAACAGAGACCATTCCACTAGAAGACATCCTTTGAAGTTGCAGGTTCAGAGTTCGAATCTTGACTGTCGAACAAATTTCTTTTCGGTTCGGGTCGTGAATGTATGGAATGCCATTAGCACGGCAACGGTGAATGCTCGTAATGTGATTGAGTTTCGTCGAATGATGAATAAGTAGTCCTTTACTCGCTTCGTGAAGATGACGCAGTAAAAAGAGGTGTTTTTGTTTTAAGGTCCCGGTGTTAGCGGCTCACGCCCCTTCCGGTAGCCATCCACAAATGGTGGTAAATTCCATTTTATATATTATACAGGGTGTCCCAAAAGTCCCAGTCCCTCCTCACAACTTTTGAAGGGGTTGAATGAAGAAAGTGAAACCCTGGCAATGTAAGTTTGGTTAAAATTTGGTTAAAGGTTTGTGTACAACCGGCATTTCGCCTACCCATCCTGGGGAGGGGAGGGGGGGCAGGGGCCCCAACTCAGAAATGTCCAATGGAAGGGGGGGGGGAGGAAAGGAATACCTTTTTTGAAAGGTCTTCATTAAATGAGTAACATGCCGCAGTGAAAGCGTCGATACGATGAGTCCTTCCAAAATGGCGGCCGGTCGAACATTACGATTTTCCTCTGTATCCTTATGTGTTACTCATGGTAAAGACATCGAAAAGGGACGTATAGGTGGCAGCAAAATGCTTCGTTCAATTTGGTTGAATCACACCCACAACGTCTTCTGCAGTTTGAAATCCAGAGTGTGGGACTCAGTTCCCCCGCCCCTCCCCCCCCCCCCCTCTCTAGGAAGTAAGGTCCATGAGATCTACATTAACATTAGTAATTCCTTTCAGTCTTTTGAACGTTTAATAAACATTATGTTAACTAATGGAAAATGTTCGCCGTCCGAGTTTTATGTTTCGTTTCACCAGTAGCGAAGCAAGGTCGGTCAGATTATTATTAAAAGATGGCCCCAAGTGGTGGTGGGGGGGGAGGAACTGAGGGCAAGGCAAGGTGGCCTGATGGTTAGCATGACCATCTCATGTGCGAGAGGTCCCGGGTTTGAGTCCGGCCTCAGCCACCCATGGCATTTTCGGGAAGGGAAGGGCCCTGTGATGTCTCGTGCTCATGTCGATTGTGGCATTATCTCATTAAGGAACTAGATAAACGCGGAGGTAGAAAACAACGCCGCCTCCTGGAGGTCGCTAGCTTGCGCTAACTGCAAGGGGCACTAGAGAAACACGGTGGTCAACAAGCAGAGGCTGCGACTTCTAATCGCAACCGGTCTTCTGTCCATTTCCGCCACTTTCGGGCCAGATTTGCTTGATACTTTTTTTTTATTTGTTTTAACTTTATTTTTGTTTTATTTATTTTTTATTCGTTTTAGTTAATTTTTGGAGACTGAATGTAATGGTGAAAACCGTTTGTCTGTATTTGGTACTGTTCCATAGATGATGGGCCGACTTGTCAACCACTTCTGGTCATTTGTGGGTCACTTCCGCTTCATGCTTCCGGTTATTTTTATTCCTTTTGACTAATTGTTGGACGCTGAATCTAATGGTGAAAACAGTTTGTCTCTCTCTCTCTGGTACCGTTCCAACGATAATGGACTCACTTGTTGGCCACATTCGGTCACTTGTGGGCCACTTCCGCTTCATACTTCCGGTATTTTAATTCGTTTTTACTAAATTTTGGGCGTTGAATGTAATGGTGAAAACAGTTTGTCTCTCTCTGTCTGGTACCGTTCCGTAGATAATGGACTCACTTGTCGGCCACTTTCGGTCACTTGTGGGCCACTTCCGCTTTTTTTTTTAATTCCTTCTAACTAATTTTTGAAAACCGTTTGTCTCTATATATCTGGACCGTTTCGGAGTTGAAAAAGGCGACGGGCAGACAGTCTTCCCAGGTTTTGCTGCACAGAAAAAGAAAAGAAACACCAACCAGCAAGTATACCATCGTTCACAGACAGTACATTACTGCACAGTGGATGGAGTGATAAGGTAAACCCAGCAACCCTTTCTTGTTCACTCGGGGAACTCCTGGTTCCCGGTAAGTGCGATAGAGCAAAAGCAATAAATGCAAGGTATCCGACAAACCTGGAAACAGCGTACGAGATTGGCAAATAGATTTGCATTGGTTTTCAGATTTGCAGAGATTTGCACGGATTTGCGCAGATTTGCAGGGATTTGGGCGTATTTTCAAGATTTGTTCGAATTTTCAAGATTTCGCTTGGATTTGCGGATTTCATGACGATTTACTGATTTGCAGATTTCATTACAGTGATTTGTGTGGATTAGCAGATTTACTAGATTTGCACGTTTCGTGCTGATTTCTACTGATTTTCAGATTTTCAGATTTGCAGATTTACAACGATTTGAAGATTCACTTGGATTTGAAGATTTCACTTGGATTTGCAGATTTCATAAAGATTTCAAATCCGAAATCAGAGAGCGTACGAGATTTCAGCCCTTGTCGGACCTCTCGAATAAACGGCTACGTAGGTGGCTAGCTTCAGCTAACTGCAAGGGGCAGTTGATAAAAATGTAGCTAAATAACAACGGCCCCGCCTCTAGCCAAGCTAATGCTATCAGAGCGCGTTTCTTAGGCCTAAAAAACGTTGTTCTGTTCCAACCCTTACGCTGCAAAACAAGGTTGCAATATTATGGTTGCAAGTCGGAAAAGCAAATATTTCACTTGCAAAAAATTGCAGCAACTGCAACAAAGCAAAGCAAATCGCGCATTTTAGGGCCCCCGCGCACTAAGCAACCAAGCCGCGCGACCAAGTCGCTGCAGCCAACGAGAATGCTTACGGTATGTTTTAGTACCGCGCACTTGACCGCCACAGCCAGTCAGTCGCAACGGCCGCTGGGAACCCGGTCAGTGTGCAGGCGACCATACTTGCACCGTGTTCATTTTTCACACTCGATCGCGGCACGTCTCCGTGTTTTTTGGCCGCGACGACCACTGGCCGCACGACCTGACAGCCCAGTGCGCGGGGGCCCTAAATACCGCCATACTTACACCTCCGTGTTTATATAGTGCCCCATGCAGCTAATCCAGTTGCTAGCTCCAGCATACAATCATACATACAGTATATCGTAATATGGCGTTATTGTCACTAAAGAATTAGTAGTTCTTTCCTAGTTATACGATAGATTAGAAATTTAACTAGATATAGCACCTCAGTTCTTCCAGTTCTGCGCGGAGCCGTAGTGGTAGTTGCGGCTACCACTACCTCTGCTAATGTTTTGCTTTCGTGCTGCTTCGAAGGCAAAAACATTAGCAGAGTTATTAGTAACCGCATCTACCGTTAGGGCCCCCGCGTAGAACTGGAAGAAGTGAGATGCTGTATCTCGTTGAATTTCTAATCTATGGTTATACATTGTCCCTCCAGTCCAAAACTGCCCTAAGTCTGTCCAAACGTTGATTAGATTCTACAATCTAATCAAGGTTTTAAACAACGTGCATTATTCACGCACGGTAGGGTACTGGACAAAGTGGTACCGTTAACTAATCACCCCTTCTTGATATTCCTGCAAAAGTATTTACTACTGGTCGTGATTATCTGCTGAAAATTACATACAGCGCGAGTCGGACAGAAATGTGAGGATGATAACAATTCCCATAGCAGCGTTTGTGCTCATCGTGGTTGGGTAGCGTGGGAAGAGGATGGCGTTTACGTAGCATTTTAATCAATATTTGAGGTTTATTCCCGACCAAATCTCCTCTTTTTGTGCAAAACTTTTTTTTTTCAAGTTTTCAAGTTCATGAAATATTAATCATCGTGTTCTAAAACCGGTTGAGCGCGTTTTAATTGCCACGTCTTCAACAACGCCTTCAGGAAAATTACAATTTGAAATTCGACAGTATTTTTTTTTTTTGGCCTTTTCTTTCTTTTTCCAAGAGTTCAACCATTTATCTTCGGAGACAACCCCCATTCGACAGCGATTTTTGTTGAAAGAAAAGTGTAAATTTTAGCACAACGTATACGAAAACCAAAAAAAAAAGCGCTGATTAAAGACTCGTGCACAACGTCCCATGCTCAAGTCAAGGTTTTACTTGAGTGTTAGAAAAACTTAGAAAAACGCATCGTTAAATTGTATGGTCAGGATGGGATAACTTAGCGATTCAGTCATAATTTGATTACTCGGGCAGTGTATACATGTCTACTGTGCAGGGTAATTATACATAGCTGTAAAACCCGTCATGAAGACGGGCAACTCTAGGAGTACAACTGCCCCATAACAGTGAAATGTGTAATTTAAATAATGCAGGTTCTTGAAGATG
>JAHWFP010202525.1:13873-32410 GCA_023313725.1 Lithobius niger | reverse complement strand
GAACACTTTGCTTTTATAGTTTGGAGCAAAGTATTCACTGACCAGGGTCTACCTGATTTCCTGGTTAGTGAATACTTTACTCCAAACTACCAGCAAAGTGTTCACTGGAGAAGCAACTCAACATTTTTACAATGATCAAAATTTTCCTAATCAAAGTCATATTTTTTTCAGCTCATCGTGACTTATGCCTGCGTCAAATTTTTAGTTTAAAAAAATTATTATTATCTACATCATTAAAAACATACGATGTGCGTATATGTTCGTGTATCTCTATTCCTCTTGAACCAAAGCACCTACAAACACGAGAGTATCCCCAAATGAAAGATAATTAAATTGCGCTCGCGTTAGGCCTATATTTTGTATCGTTGAAATTTGATTTTACGACCCTCAAATACGAGAAAAACTCCCCTAAAAGCTGTTCATGACGTCAAAGTTTGGTCAGATAAAATTACTGTTCAGGCAAACTTATCAGAAAGAAACTTGATTGAAAAAAATATCCTAAAAGGACGACGACACATTTTACATCATACGACATATTTATCTTAAAATTGGTTTTGAGTAAAATGACCAGACGGACGGAAAAAGCAAACTATAAGGTTTTACTAGGGTGTCAAACATTTGCATTTCTGAAATACAGATCGGTGCGTGCGTTGATCTTGCATATCGAGCGATTTCAATGTAAACTTAACCTTTTCAGCGAGTTTCTAGGTTAGCTTTCTCAGTCTTTCATTCAGCACTAGTTCCACCTTCGTACACCTTCGTACTTCCGAAGGTGTGGGCGTACAAACTTGGAAAGAAACAAGCACGCCATTTGTTTTGAATGATGTAGGTGAAATGCATCATTCACAATTCTCTGTTGCTGATGAATATGGTGAACGAACTGTGATCAGCAATCCAATAGTTTACGTCGAAATAATCAGGTCAGCGACTTTGTGTTTTTCTATGGATCAAAGAAATTACATGAAGCATCGATCGACGCCAATAGAGTGAGCGAAGTGAGCAATATGGGTCCTCAATATTATTGCGCCTTAAAGTACAGTGTTACGTATTTCAGAAAATCGTTATTAGATGACATTGGTAGTAGTGTCTTCTAACACCATGAAACGAAACAGTGGCACCCTCTATTAACCAAATACACAAAACTGAAATCGTTCGCAGATGAACCCGCAGAGTAAAATGTGCAACTTTACGTGTTTGAGAAATCGATAGCAGATGGTGTTGGTAGTGACGCATATCTACCAAAAGAAAGAATCATCAACAACCATTCACAATATAAGACGAAAATAAGGAAAACTAAAGCAAGTAGGTGCCAAAAGCAATTTCACTTAATTGTTTACTGACTTAATCATAATTTTACAGAGAATATCTTAAGGAGAGAAAACCTTATAGTGATGGAGGCATTTTCGTGAATAAGTATCACTATTTGTTTAGTTGATGATGGCCCTGGTCTTCCGTTCACAGCATTAATCTGTGTGTCGCGCCAAGTTAGGCAACAAACATCACAACAAATATCACACCAATTCCATTGTCGAGGTTGTAAACCATTGTAGCGCGGCGCCATAGCGTCAGTGTCTTATATCTTGAAGCATAGTTGGGCACATTTCAGGTACTTGTGGACAAATAATAGGGTGATACAAAAGCTTAAATTGTGTTGAAATCGAGAGCAATGGCCCACCTGACAAAAATTAACTCATGTCGGAATGCCAGCTAAGCTGTTTTCAATGCAAAATCGGACCCTCAATAACGTTGAAAATTTGTTACTACCTAGCTAGCTAGTCCGCTCATCCCCAAGTTAAATCCCATAGGGTGATTATTCATCGATTCCGAGATAACGGGAAGGCTTCCAGCTATGAAATTGGACGAATGGGCGCAGTACAATGCGAACTGCATCCCTTTTATGGTTTGGAGCCTGGGGGCTTAACGGAGATGGCGTGGGACGGCGCGTAAGTACGAAAATATTGTTATGACCATTGTTAGTATTTCGGCATCGTCTCTCAGTGGAATTTGAATTTATTTCTACTGAGCATATCAAACCTACAAGTCATTCGCTCATTCTACAACTTAAACCTATTGCTTAATCTAATCCGGTATTCCATCTACATTCACAATTCCATAAAACTCACACTTCTTTCCCAATGTTACACTTTCTTCTAGCACTACCCCTTCGCCTGATCCCAACATCCATACTGTCCCACCAACCACCGTACTGTACATATCAACCCCTTGCATCAGCTAGTCAAACCGTTTGGTTCGTCTGCAAAATCTGACCACCTGACGTAGTGAGTCATAGGCTGACGGATTGTGCGGGGGCAAACCAAGAATCTCTCCCAGATTGCGGTCCCTATCCAACAGATGATGGCCCCTATAAGGCGCCCACAAGTGACATATTAACAAAAAGTGCTCCACAGTCTCCTCCTCCACACCACACTGACAGACCGGCGACTCCCTCCACCCCAGCCTATGTGTATGCGCCCGCAGAAGGCAATGCCCCGTCCGAAGCCAAGAAATCAAAGCTGCATCCCTCCTAGACAAGTTGTTTAGAGCACCTGGGATGGCAACCGAGGGATGAACGCTATACAGAGCCCGACCTACAGTGCCCGAGTCCCATTCTTGCTGCCAGGAACCAGCTGAAGTAGCGCTAAGGACCGGGAGTAGGTCTCTTGTGGCAACTGGAAAAGCAACTCTATTGCCCCTGGTCTGCAAAACCCTGCCTGGCCAGCTCGTCGGCCACCTCATTACCGAAGTGGCCTGAATGGCCTGGCACCCACTGAATGGACACCCTAACGCCACCCAGGAGAGTACTGACCAGTTTCAGCCCGATCTCCTGCACAATGGGGTGGCTCACATCAAGAGACCCAAAAGCCGAGCGAAGGTACTTAATGCTAGCCGCTGAATCTGAGAGAACCCGAAAACTGGTAACCTGGAGATCTATTCCGATGTCGATAGCAATCGAGATGGCAACCAGTTCCCCGAGGAACGCAGACGGGAGACAGGGTAAGAAGTAGCTGTAACCCAGACGGAAGTTGGGGACGAATATCCCCCCCCCCCATCCCCTCCCAGACATCCTCGTGAAAGGACGCATCACTGAAGATACTAACACCGTCAAAATCACATACTGCCTGGTTCTGGTGGGACAGGAGGGAAAGAACCTCCCTGCACCAACACCAGGGGTGACCTCCCGAGATGAGACTTGGGGCGGGGAACACTCCAAGCACCCGCTCCTTGAGCAAAGACGCACTCAACCCTAGGGTCCTAAGCGCCTTTCTAGTCCAAGGGCCCAAGGCACTGTACCGTACAAGTCTCCTGGCAATGGGGTCCTCTTCCCCCCTGGCAATCGCCCTGAGACAGAGGGTCACCAATGCCACTCTTGCCTTAATACGAACTGGCACCTCTCCCGCTTCAATAAGGAGTGCGGCCACCGGGGTCGACGGCAAGCAACCAGTGACCGTGCGCAGGCAGGCGTTTAACGTCACCTGGACACTCCTGATAGCACTGCTTGAGCCTAACAGAAAAGGTAGGTGAAAATCAGCGCACGACCGTATGTAGGCGTTGTACAAAGACAAGAGGACGGACCTCTTTGCCACTGCCCGATTCGAGGCAAGTGACTTAAGAATCCCATGCCTAGCAGAGACAGTCTCCCTCACGAACTTTGCATCAATGGATGGCCAAAGTTCGGACAATGAGAACGTGTATACTGACGTGCGTGCATAGACACACACTAGTGTATGACGGTAAATCTAAACAACGTTGCAAAGAAATTGTATTCTCGTCCAATTCACCATGTGTAAAAACAAAGCAAAATAAACAAAGCCTAAAACTGGTAAAGAGGCCACCACATACCAAAACTAACTAAATAAAACAAATTACAACAAATTACAAAATTAAAACCAAACCAAAAACCTATAAAGAGGTGACTAACTTGAGAATGGTTCGGCCTATAGGCAAAAGGTAGTAGCAAATTGTTGAAAACCAACTTCTTGTTGACGTGGCACTTATCACATCTGCACGGTAGTGGAGTTGAGTCAATCCACAATTTTAAAAAAACGAGTGATATCATATCAAAAGCAAAAACTGGTAAAAGGGACTGCCAAGTTCGGAAATGTTCCGCCCTTCAAAGGAGTGATATCAACACCCCAAAACATTCGTTAACTAATCGCACCGAATAAGACTTTGGATGTTAAATGAAAACTTGAACATTGCTACCGAAAGTAGCAATGTTCTAGTTTTCATTTAACTTTCGAACTATTAAGCGGTGCGATTAACTTGGTGAATGTTTTGGTGTGTTGATATCACTCCTTTGAAGGGCCGAACCATTCGGAACTTGGTGGCCCCTTTTACCAATTTTGGTTTTTGATATGATTATTCGTTACGAACATGGAATAATCGTAAAAAAAGAGAAGTATTACTCGTCAGTTACGAAATGACGAGGAAATAAAAGTACGATGCCTCCGACCAGAGCCACCTACAGGAAAGGCCGTATCATCTTCGCCTCACACAATGCTCCGCAAAACGGCGAATCAAATAACGACGGCGCAAGTTTGCCAAGTGGCGTCATCGGTTGACAGAATTTGGAACCTTTGTTAGTTAGTTTGAAATTTCGCCGCTTGGTGTAGAGATGGCAGCACCTAGCAAACTTGCGCTTCCTTCTATGTCAATGGTTGATTTTACTTGCGTAATTTATCTTATTCTGATCTGGCCTTTACTGTAGGAGGCTCTGCTCCGACTTATTGTCACATCAGCTACAGATGAAACGCGTTTTGTTGGTTGTGAGTTTGTGTTGTCTACTAGCTAGGCTGTTCTGCTAGAGCTTTATAACAATAGGTTCATTGTTGCCAGAATGAGGTGGGGTGATATCGAAACAACCTCCAAAGCGATATCTACTAGATATAGTCAGACAGCAGAAATGGTAAAAATCAAGGAATTGTTCACTTTTTCATAAAAATCATGAAATCGGCATGATGAATGTGCATGTCTGTAAGATGATTTTTAGATATGGAGCCACTTCGAAATTTTCCCAGGAGCCCTTAACTTCAAGATGGCGGTCAAAATGGCAGTTGATAAACATTTTTGTTGGCTATAACTCCTTAACCATCAACAAATCAAAAAAAGGAGCGTTGACACAAACTAAGGGCGAATTATTTGAAATAAGATTTTAGGGTTGAATGGTTGCTTTTACGAAAAGGATATATACCTGCTTTCCTATCCAGAATTTTGTGCAAAACGTTTTTGTTTCACATTATGCCCTTGATTTGTTGACGGTTAAGGAGTTACAGCCCAAAAAACCGTTTTTCAACCGCCATTTTGACCGCCATCTTGGATTTAAGGGCTCCTGGGAAAATTTCGAAGGGGCTCCATATCTAAAAATATCATGCCGATTTTCATGCTTTTATGAAAAAATTCGTATATAGAATGTAACTTCTCTTTAATAACGAGCTACTAAATTTATTTACTACACTTATTTAACGAGCTGTGATTTATTAGACTACTATACGTAAAAAGTGCAATTTATTACTTTCCCACGAAATGTGACACTTCACTTCGAAATGTTAAAAGTGCAATTTGTTACATTTTGAAAGTCAAATGATCCTTCAGCTGCAGTTATCAGTTCTACAGTTTGTTCCCAAAAAATTGAATAACACGTGTGATGCATTCGGCAGTTGTTTTTCGTTTGTTTGCGTGCAAACACGGAATCTACCACTGTCATTCAATTCGCCATCATTGATTATTAATTTATTATTTGATTATTATTTTCATTATCTGAATTCAACAAATCACCCAAAATTGTAACACCCCAAAAATCTGACTTCGCCCTTTTAAACACGTCTCGTCCAATGCAGCATCACAACAATGAGCCCAAGACACTCACAACAATGAACAGCCCGGCTGGTAGATAAGCTAGATTGCACACGATATTTCGGCCGCTCTTCGACAATGCACGGATGCCATAGGCACTCGTGCATTGTTGCCAGAATGCTCTCAACTTTGGGTGCTATCCTATACAGAATGTCTACGGAACCCTATCGCATCGAACAACACAGCTGAGTGGATAACATTGGAGGTAAGAGACATGAGAACGATTCAAGCGTTCGACCTATTGACACCTACAAAAGATGTATGTCTGTAGTGGGGCAGTGTTACTATGAAATAATAATAACACATCGGAGTATCTCATTATAATGGTTAATTCGTGCACACAGTATTACAGTTATCAGAACAAAACAGGCTGCCACCAAGTTTCTACATTAGTTGCTAAGCTAATCGCCAGCAAGTATTAGATCAAAGGTTAAATCAAAATCCTGACAATCCGTAGCAATGGCCAAGTTTTTGATTTATTGTCTCAGGTAATAGTCGGTGGGCTTAGCTTGGCAACTAATGTAGCAACTTGGTCCCAGCCTGATATCACTACTTTGATTGGCTGAAACTTAGGTTCTTACACCCTTGTGGGTTTTGTTTTAAAAAATCACTTCTTTTGGTTGTTTATTTTGCTACATTTTTAAAAATTTTTGCCAGTGCTTTCAGTTAGCAGTTTAATCGTAATTTTGAGCTTGCGTTAACTGAAAGCCCTTAACAGTTAGGTTTGGCGGAACATCAAACACAACAGTAGAGCAATACCCACCCATACAAATTCCATCTCGAATAATTTTACCATTATTCCACCTTTTAATAATCACGAACAAACTAAGCAAAAAAGTAAGGGATTTGGTATTTGGTACTTACAATGCAATGCCACACGAGGACGATTCACAACTAAACGATGAAATTCAATTGTAGCGTATAAGTAGAGAAGTTTGAAAACCTGTATGTGTTAGCTAATCTGAAATTACGTTACTATCTCACAAGGACGCAATGCTTACTGCCAACTCGGAAAACCGGAACTTTGAGACCTTGGTAACTGCTGTGAGTTCAGTATAAATGATTAAACTGCAACCGATGATTAAAATTACAATAGTTAAAAAGAAAATAAAGAAAAATGGGATGACACTTAACCAGTCACACGATTAAAAAAAAAATTGCATTCCGAAGATCCTTTAGCGAAAGCAGAACGCGAAGTGGTGAAGGTAAAAGATCATCCATATTATCAACCAAAAGAAGGAATTACGATCGTAGGATCCCTGTCGAGACTCCACATAACTAAGACACGTAATGGAAAGAGAGAGAGAGAGAGAGATCATTAGAGAACACAAACAAAACGAGCAAACCGTACTGAGTGGATAGCAAGCGTGTAAGACGGTAATGTTCAAATCATCATGTGTGAGATTACAAAAATTGGTACCATATGTACCAGGTTTTTTTTTTTTTTGCTTATGCGTAAAATTCGTCAGTGCGAACTGATGACGACTGACAATTCTATGATCGTTGCGTATAGTATAAATGATTGACGTCCTTCCACCAGTAAACCAAATCAATTAATATCTCCGTTACCATTCAATATTTTTCGACCAAAACTTGGCCAGACAGTGGATAAGTATGGAAGGTATATTTATAAAAAAAAACTGCAATTCTGTGCAAGAGTAAAAGTACGGAGCCACACGTAAATTTGAAAACTTCACTTGTTGTTGTTCTTCTTCTTGTTCTGCCACCGTTTCAGTAAAGACTACTGCACCGACCTAAAATCTGAAACATGATCTAAGCCAACAATTTCCTGGTCCTTCATATTCAAAGAGACCACTTTTTCAATTGGTCCAGTCATTCCGGCGTTACGAGATCCTGAACGATCACTTTTATTGTTTTACAGTATTTTAAACATTGTAATTAGGCAACAATGCCAATAAAGGGTTTTAGCGAGCGTTAACCACTCCTGGTCATCAGGAAGTTATACACTGAACAATAAAGAAATGCTAACAGTGCTGGTGAGCCAACAATTATTCACCGGTAATTTGAATTGAATTGAATTTTATTATTGAGAGCAATGGCCCGTAGCCAAGCGCCCTACTCGAATACATTAAACTAAAAACAAACATACCAACAAAAGCAATCCATGAATACATGTAATGCAATTTGAGAAAACGGCAAGAGGAAGCATTATCCTTACTACTAATTAGTTTATTAATTAAACTAGCAGGACCCGTGCATGCTGCACGGTGGATTGAGTCTCCTAGTCTTAGCCTACCTCGGTGTTTGGTCTTCATAGGAGAGTAAATCGCGTATGTAATATTTCATTAATTAATAGACTGATCATTCAATTTTACTTTTCTGTCCCCCCCCCCCACAAGCTCCCTCTGAAAGTTTATTTCCGTGATAGTCTCCCGGTCATAGCCTCTCCCAGGACTCGGTCAGAAGCTCACCCACCAAAAGCTCACCTTCAGTAAGCTCACCTCCCCAAAACTCACTTGACATAAACTCACCTTCCAAAAGCTCACTTGACATTAGCTCACCTAAATATGATTATTATACAAAAGCTCACCTTAATAAAATATAAAATCGAATTGTGTAACCCACAGACTGTAAATGTGACTGTAAATTCTTCACAAAGTTTATAAAGTTAAGTCTACATGGCAACTGCAGCCTTGGCAACACGCCTTTTTGGTGGAACCCCCATTTCATTCCGTATCAACTGTGCCGGACCAATGACTTTATACACTTTAAGGTGCTCCATACCGTTGGTAGCCAATCGACTACTAAAAATCTGCTAGTCCCGTAATAAGTCCAAAAATATTTGAAGTAGGAATTTCTCCTTCGAACTAGTGCATTTCATGCACCAATGCAAAGCTCTGGTCAGGAAATTTCAACCGAATCAGAAAAAAATTGCGAACGTCATCGTATCCCAAACAGACAAGCACATTCTTTTTAATTGCTTAAGAGGTTTTTCGCAATACCAGCAGATCAGCTGAAGCCATGGCTCCAGGAGGCGTGAGAAACAATTTTGCTAGGTAATTCCCATAGAAATTAGAGAATCCTCCCGCCCCCCCCCCCCTCCCATATCACACTTTGCTCTGTGTGGGCCCCTTGTTCTCATTTCCAGGGGTGACCTAACCCGATCTACCCCTGTACGTGAACAGTGATCAGTGAACAAGGGTAAATATGACGGGAGTTGGAGTGTTCAAACTAGAAGAGAATAAATAGGAAAACGTGATAGGAGGGGGATAGTACCTAAACGAGCGTTAATGATGTAGTATTAGGTGAGCTTTTGTCTGGAAATTTTTTTCTTAGGTGAGCTTATGTCAAGTGAGCTTTTGGGGGGTGAGCTTATTGAAGGTGAGCTTTTGGTGGGTGAGCTTCTGACCTACACTCGTTTGGTCTTCTTAGGTAAATCAATCGCGTTTGCAATATTTCATTAGTACACCCAGAATCAAACTGTATCACTGTAAAAGTCAGCATTCATTGTGCAAGCAAGCCCATGTTGTAAGTTAATATCCATGATTGTTTCCACCAAGTACGGAACAATAATTAACGTCGCACGTCGCACCACCATATTGTTGCAAGTAATTTTCTCTCATTTGCTCATGCATGCAATGATCGTTGCCGCCTACTTAAAAACAATTCAACTTCGCTCTCCAAGTCTGCATCGACGAAATAAATGAGTCTTCCCATCTTAACAGGCTGTCAATTTCGAGGCCCATCCTCGAAATTAACGACCTATCGTCGTTTTGTTTAAAATTGTCCGCTTTTTGCTGATACACGGATTCGTTTCTTTCAGCTCAACAACGAAAGTCCAATAGTCAAAACTTATAAGCCCGCCAACAATGCCACATTCACGCGAACAGACGTAGTTCGCAAGGTAGCAATGATTCGAGACGTGCATCGCAATAGTAATCAAGTTTAAAACGATTGTTGCACGTGTTTTTAGATAGATAGATAGATAAATATTTTATTTCCCGAAAAAGAAAATAGGAACAATAAGGGTACGAAATACCACTGACAATGGCCCCGAAGATATAAACTATGCCAACCTACAAATAACACAACATCCCAGGGAGATTGGTCACCACATAAAATAATATATATACAATGTAAAATAACATCCTGACAATAAGCATTAGTTAAAACTGAATTAAAATTAACATTATGGGAGCATTACCGGCGAAGAAAGGACGATAAGAGACCGTGGTGCAGTTTTGATTTAAATTTTGCTAGGGAATCCGCAATTACAACATCCGCAGGCAGTGAATTCCAGACTTTCACCATCCGGTGTGAGAAGAAATGCAACCGGCAGTCTAGCCTAACGCTAGGTACGGACAGCTTCCAGGAGTGGCCTCTAGTGCGATCACCAGACCGCAACTCGAAAAATGTACAAGAGTCTATATCGTACCCATCGCGCAATATAGAGTAGGTAAGGTATAGATCCGCTTTTAGTCTACGGATCTCAAGTGATTGCAACCTAAAAAAACTCAAGTGTTCTGCGTATGAGAGTATTTTAGTCTTATCCAATGATTTACTAAAAGCCTCTGAACTGATTCCACCAAATCTATATCTCGTAGGAGATGCGGAAACCAGACAGGACTTGCGTATTCTAAAATAGGCCTTACATAGACTTTAAAGGCCCACAGCAAGGTCGGAGGATCACCAGATTAAAAAAATTTCCTTATAATTGCAGCCCTCTGGCGAGCCATTTTAACAATTTGGTTACAATGATTAGTAAATTTGAGGTCATGGGAGAACCAAACCCCAAGATTTTTTACAATATTAACTTGCGGTAAAATACAGTTGCCGAATGCACGATAAAAGTAGTGGTCGTTGCTCCGGCCAAGTGGCAAGAGGGAACACTTCTGGGGAGCAACAGGCAATTGCCACAAATTCGACCATACCATCACGTTATTAAGCTCATTCTGAAGAGCATCAAACGTGATTTGATCGAAGACAACAGCCGATTGCGTTACGTAGTCTGCATATTTGGACAAGTTTACTTGACTATTACCAGATTTCAAATCATTTATGTAAAATACAAAAAGTAGTGGCCCAAGAATTGAGCCTTGTGGTACACCACTTACAACCTCCGTCAGGACAGAACGGCATCCCTCCAGTTCAACCCACTGTCGCCTCCCAACAAGAAAATTTGTTAGCCAGTCCAAAAGGCGGCCCCTAAATCCATAATGTTTGAGTTTTGCCAGCAAATTAGGGTGGGAGACTGACTCAAAGTCTTTGCAAAGTCTATAAAAACAGCATGTACTGGCAGGCCAGCATCCACCGAACTTGTCCAAGACTCCAGCGATGCTAATAGTTGTAGACATGCTGAACGTCTAGGGACGAAGCCATATTGGTCTTTAGATATAAGATTGTGCTCAATTGCAAAGGTAAGCATTTTATGACGAATAACCCGTTCCATAACCTTGCATAAAACACAGGTCAAAGCAATAGGCCTATAATTACAAGGATTAGATGCCTCGCCTTTCTTAAGAATAGGACTAATGCGTGCCGTCTTCCAGATGTCAGGTAAAATGCCTGACCTCATGAATACCTCACAAATCCAGCTGAGTGGTACACATATTTCATATTTAATGTTTTTCAAAAGATTAACAGAGAACCCATCCGGGCCGCAAGATATACTTGATTTCATTGCGGAAATAGCATTAAGGATCACCTCAGCTGTAAAATCAGGCAGGTCACAGGTATCATGGATATGGAGCATATCAATAGTTGGTAAGACATGATTATCCCTAACAAAATTTTCGGCCGAAAATTTTTACAAAATTGCTTTAGCAGGGTTCTGGGACACAAATTCTCCATCGACAGCAAGTGGTGGTATGGTGCGCACTCTTCCAGATTTTCCTTTGATAAATTTAAACAGTGCGGACATACTGCCATCTTTAATTATAGCTCGCTCTTTACCTATTTCAAAATTTTTCAAATATTTCAAAATAATGAGAAGGCCGTAATGTGTTGTGCCTAGATAGCAGTTCCGACTCCCATCCATGACTAAGCTCTATTACAAAGGCAGCTATTTACTCTTGTTTATAGGCCTATATGAAACTGGTATTTGGAGAATGGTTGGAACGGGACCAATATGGTGCAACCAATTGGCCCCCCCTCCCACGTTTGGGAAAGACATTCCAATGGGAGCCAATGTGAGGCGGCATGGCAACTTCCACCGGAATGCAGGGGTGGGCTAAAAGGGAGAGACACATCCTGAATTCCTACCTTAATAACATTTTAGACATTTTATACATTCTTTTGGCATGAATGAGGTCTCAATCACATATTGCCAGAGTTTTAGAATGGGTCCATTCTTCAGGGAGGTTATGACTCATGAGTGGGTGTTGGCCCTTTATTATAAATATTGCGGTCCAACATTCATTAGGGGTCTTTAGCGATGGATCTGTAACTGGCAGGTCTGTAGCGACAGTTTAGGCTAATGCTAGTAACTTGGATCGCTCACCGCAAAAACAGTCAGTTTGGAAAAATCTCCAGCATCCCCTACGTTTTGGCAAGTAACTTTTAATATTAAAGATACCTCTATACCTCTTGATACCTCTATACAGCCTTCTACAGCTCTTGGCTTCTTAGAGTCCCCTAGCACTTCGGAAGAACTGGATTGGCTCGGATTGAAACCATTTGTGTTTTAAGGGCTTTCTGGTAAACATAGAGACCAATATAAATAAATAAATAAAGATTTATTTCTATGATGTGGATAATAGAAAGTAGGAAGGGACCGTCAGGACCCATCTAACACCTGTCCAGCATTAAAAGGATAATAATCATACATTAGTTAAAATAAGAAATAGTTTACGTGCAATCAGTTATGTGGGGCAGATCAGCATATTTGTAATTCACATATTTGAAACATTTTGTAAATCTTGCAAGATCGGTCCTTTTGAGATATTGTTTAAAAATATATAAGTTTTTGGAATCAACCACCACCGATGGTAAGCTGTTCCATGGGTGTACCACACGATTAGAAAAAAAATATTTCTACAGTCTTTTTTGATGGGCGCAACCGTCAGTTAAAGTGATTGTCCCCTAGTGTAGCAAAAGTCGACAAAATCCCTGAAGGATGGAGAAAGTTAAGCACAAATCTGCCTGCAATCGCCGCAGCTTCAGAGACTCGAGACCCAGCTTACTAAGACGCATAGCATAAGGAAATTGTAATATCCCGGAAGATATTTCATGAACGAACGCTGTATTGATTCAATATGGTTGATGTCTTTAAGATGATGATGAGACCAGACTGGGCTGGCATATTCGAGAATAGACCACATATTGGTTAAAGAGGCTTTAATTAAAGTAGGCTCGTCACAAGAGATAAAACATCTTCTCACACGTAACCAATTCGTTTTGCCATACTAACAAGCTGACTACATTGGCTTGAGAAAATAAGGTTTGATGTAAAGTAGACACCAAGATCCTTAATACTATTCTCAGCCTTTAAGATGTGATTTTTATGCATGTGTGATTTCTGTTATTATTACCAAGATGGAACATAAGACATTTGCTATCATTAATAGGGAGCTGCCACTTAACGGATCATTGAAAAATGTATTCGAGAGATGCCTGAATCATTGCATGGTCATTTGGATCAGTAATGGATCGATACATCTTGCAAATTGAATTGCAATTGAATACAGGGTGTAACAAAAATGTATAACACAACTTTTAGGGCTTATTCCATGATCAAACGTAAGACTAAAAAGTCTTGTAAACATGGGTCCGGAAATGCACCCGTATGTAGTTACAGCCCCCCAAATTAAGGATAAAATGTTGAAATTTCTCCATGTCTTCCCATCTAATCTTTCCCAACCACTACAAATGGCACATCCTTCTTTCAATTTCATACTACATAAAGTAAATGTCAATTTGATGTCTCAAAAACTTTGTGGATGGAGCCATATGGAGGTAGGGAGGGGGGGGAGGGGAAGCAAAGTAGCTGGGGTAGGGAATGACTTGTTTAACAGCTTTACTGAAATAAACGTTGCTTCACCATGCAAAGCGCTAGACATTCCAATTTGGTGTTTGTAATGTTGGCGATGTAATGTTTGTTTCAGTAAAGACAAAGAAGTTCAAAGTTCTGCCCCTGCTTCCCCCCCCCCCCCCTTACAGGCTACTGCCCCTTCTGCAACGGTTTAAGACCTCATAATAACAAAGCACTGTAATTGCAAGAATGATGTAACCTCCTAACATATATTGATTTGGAAGGATTAGATGGAAAGTTATGAAGGATTTCACCCTTTTACCCCTAACTTTGGGGGGGGGGGGGGGCTGTAACTAAAGACGGGTGTATTTCCGGACCCATGTATATAGGACTTTTTAGTCTTATTTTTGATCATAGAAAACACCCTGAAAGTTATGACATACATTTCGGATACACCTCCAACGACCCAAAAAAATCTTGTAAAAGAAAAAAATCACGACCACGTGAGCCCACCAGTTACTAAGCAACGAAATAAGAAGCAGTAGGGGTGACCAGACAACCCGTTTAAGTCACATGACCTACAATGTCTTCTTTGATCAGCGTAGTACTATGTGTTATTGGTTCATAGATGGTAGCCCCTCGACAAACTTAGAATTTTGTAATTTGAGAAAATCAATACTAGATGACGCCATTAAGATCTCGGACCCATATTTATATTTAGGGCAGTTTTGGTATTATGATACTGGTGCATAGATGGAGCCACACGGTAAAATTAACAATTCTATGTTTTTGAGAAGACCGATACTACGTGACAGTGAGACGTCCTCAATTGTCATATAATGGACTAATGTGATCATTATAATGTGCACACATGGGTATCATCTTCGTGTCTTATAGGTTCATAGATGGAGCCACCGAATAAAATTAAAATGTGATTTTTTTGATATCGATACGTAAAATGAAGTATCGATAAACAACCTCAACAACAGCTAAGTAATGGTGATAACAGCTAACTAACGGTTAAGTTATTTGATGGACGCGTTATCTATTAACATTATTTTCAATATATTTATACACGAAAACAAACATCATCTAGCTGCAAATATTTAAAAGAAAATGTTATTTTTTCGATCAACTGGTGCTCACGTTGAACTTTATATTTGTAGTGAACGTATTTTTGGGTGACCTTGTTGGTCCTTGCCGGAAAAAGTGGTGATCATTGCTTTCAATAACTGGGATATAGAGCGAAAACCCATAAACTAGAACCATTTTACTGTAATACGCACCTGCTGACTACCGAGCGAACTGACACCTGTCAATGACGTGCATCGAGCGTTATTGTGTAGTGTTCACCGCTTTAAAAAGACAGTACTCGAACGAATATATCAAGGACCACGCTAGTGGTTCGCCAGCCAAGTTCTATTGTCACACTTCATTGTAAGAAAGTCATTGTTCCATTCCAGCATTGTTGTACAGCGGCCACTAGCTTTGGTACTTAACAGAAACCAAAAGTGAGCGTATTTCACGAAGGTGAGGATAAGTACCTATGCGGCAAAACAACTTGAAAATTGCTGAAAATGGGCAGTCTTTATGCCTAACAACCAACAGTTGTATTTCAATCATGTGCATAAACTGTATCAATGTGATAAAAGTGCGTGAAGATCGTTGATTTCAGCTAACCATATACACTGATTTTCCTGTTTTTTTTTAAAATTACACACTGACTACTAGCTACTAACTAATTCCGCTCATATAAAATAATTTATGGAACACATACAAATGACATTTGATTTCAAGACACGTTCAACTCCAACATGTGCCTTTTATGGTTAGACGTTTGGGGAGCCATTAATTAAAAATATTGTAATAATTTGTAATATCTTCGTGTATGTTGGGAAAACGCCACATGTGATCAAAATAATTATCACAATGCATACTGCCATGCAATGACTGCCACAAATAATTGGCGACACGAATATTGTCGATACAATGGACGCGCTACTTATCGTTGGTGGTTGAATGCAGTTTGGGTTAAAAATAAAACGTTTCAATTTGTATGATGGAAGTCCTCACTTAAGCAAAACTATAAAATAAAATATTATCGCCGTTCTATTCTATGTTTTTCGACCAAACTTGACCAGATAGTAGATAACTGGACACTTGGCAAAAATAAGATGCCACCAAAAAAAAAATGAAAAGATGTGATATCTGAAACAAAACCCATAAGGGTAAAAGAACCCGCCATGTTTCAGCCAATCAAAGTAGTGATAGGACAAAACTGGCTGCTACCAAGTAACTGCATTAGTTGCCAGGCTAATCATTTAACTTCAGACGTTAAATGTAAAACTTGACCATGTTTTTTAATCTAACTTTTGATCTAATTGTCGGTTGGATTACTGATGTAGAAACTTGGTGGCAGCCATTTTTCTTTTGATAGCACTGCTTTGATTGGCTGAAACTTGGCCGGTTCTTTCACCCTTGTGGGTTTTGTTTCCGATTAATGAAAACATGCACGCATAATTTTAACATAGGATAGATACGAAAGGAATTAAGATCAATCAACCTTAATAATTACACTTCATAAATTGTTTTTGAATGAGTGGTAAGCATTCTGACACGTTACGTAAAAATGAAATTGAGGAAAATGGACAGAAATGCCGCTGTAAATCACGCGTCCTTCATCCAACGTTGCTAGCAAAAGCAAGCAAACACCTGGCCTTTTCCATAACAGAATCAAGGACAAGTTATGACAAGCGTAAACACACAGCGACGACTGCATTTTATTACACGTGCACGCGAGCAAGAAAGAAAAATAATACTCGCCGACAAAAATAAGTAATAACACTTCATAATACTTGACGGACGTAAATTGCTAATTTATGGACAAACCTACTCACATATGACGTGAGAGGCATCACGCATAACATGAGCTTACTAAGATACACGGGCAGGAACGTGAGAGTACCTATGGTGTATCTCTCGGCGTGTATATCAGACGTTGACACAAGGACATATTGGAAGAGAAGCTGATTGTACCGCTTCCTATTTCCAGCGTAGTTTATGCAAGAAACTCTTTATTCAATAGAATCTTGGTATACCAAAGTAAAATCGCGCAAATGTAGTACAATGGGTGAGAGCGAATCCTCCAATGTAAGGGATATTTGTTAGGTAGTGTACGATTGAAATGAAGTTGTGAGAAAAGAATAACAAATATTGTACACATGTGTAGTTCGTTCCATGCATTGATACAAAGCTTGCTTTCCTGGAGAGGTCAATATCTCTCTACTCCAGGAAAGCAAGCTTTGTATCACTGCGTGGAACGAACTACACGTGTAGCCACTATAACTGACTAATTTCGCTCATATAAAATAATTTATGCGACAGACACGAATGCAATTTGGTATTCAAGAAACATTTCACTCCAATATGTGATTTTTTTGGTTTGACGGTTGGGGAGGGATTAACTGAAATTACCAAAAGACATTTACGTACTTACTTTTTTTTTAGAACGAAAAAAAGTCTACCAACAAATAGTAAATTACTTACTGATTAAAGTTTTGTTAAAAGCACTTGACTAAAAAAAAAAATGGCATGACAAACTAATGTGTACTAACTTTAAAAATCCCAAAAAGGAGCAAAAATCGTCTGGGAATAACTTACTTACCCGGTCATCTGCCCGACGCAGCCCTAAGGCCCTATGTCTTCAGCACCCGGAATGGATTCCCACGAGGCCACCCACCTAAGTACCAATCAGGGCCACTGATTTCCACTGTTTGTAAGCTAATAATACGCATGTGAAACAAAGGCTCGAGCTGTCATCGACAAACAACGTTTTCATTACTCAGTTAATGGTTTGAAACGGCATCCATCAGAAACATCATGGTGTTTCAGCAGATCACCAGCTGTTTCACCAGCTGCTTGACGTAGCTGGCCATTACACTAGCAACATCAAGCAAGTCAAAAGCTGGATCCGCGTTAATGGCACAGTTGTGCAAAAATCGCCCAGGCCAAAACTACGAAGAGTTTGGTCAATATCAAGATCTATTGACATTGACCAAACAACAGCGAAGCTTTCTTCCAACATTTATTGTAACTAAACTAGAGACTTAACCACCCTGGCAAAAACTAGGAAGAAAGATTTATACGTTCAGTAATGAAAATATGTTATGACAAAATAATACTTCGGACGTTATTAAATGAAAACTAGAACATTGCTACTAACGGTAGTAATCTTCAAGTCTTCATTTAACGTCCAAAGTATTATTCGGTGCGATTAACTTGGCTAATAGGATTGACCTTGGCGGCTTTTCCCTGGTTGAATGATATCACTTCTTTCAAAGGCCGACCCTTTTTGGAAACTTGGCGGCTTCTCTTATACCAGTTTTGGTTTTGGGTGGATATCACAACTTTCATGGGCCTGTGATGTTCAAAGAATCCCACGGGTTAATCGTCACCTTTTTTGTCTGGAGGTATTTTATGTGTACAAATTTTCTCATTCATAATTAACACATTTGCCATTGCCATTCCAAATAAATTAATAAAAAGCATAAGAGTAAGGTAATTGCAAGGACTTTATAAGTTCCTATGCCATAAAAGATACCCTGTTGTAAACGAGCGCCACCGAAAAACGCTAGTTTTTCAAAAACTTGAAATTTTTTTCTTGAGGCATCCAAAATGCCTCGATGAGGCATATTTCGCCGTTTTTTTAATAATGGTCCGAATCGGCCCAAATTTTCAACGTCAATAGCCTGTCC
>JAHWFP010202525.1:0-13155 GCA_023313725.1 Lithobius niger | reverse complement strand
CCCCCCCCCCTCCCCAGCCAAAACTAGTTGTGGTGTATAACACTGCAGTTTCCAGTTAAAGCTTATAAAATTTAATAGTAATGCTCTCTGCATTACCCAAAGCCAAGTATTAAGCTTTAACAAGAGCCTATCCACGTTGCAAACATGTAAATATTCATTCCATAGTCAATAATACAAAGTAAAGGCCTATTTCCCAAAGTTCAATTCAGTAAAACTCAAACAGGCTGTCTTTTCATGTCCCTACTTCTTCAAACGGCCCTGCATCCAGTCCCTTTGTTCTACCGACTTCTTCTCCCACTTTCTATTGTTCTCAAGGCCCTCAGCCAATCAGACCCTCGCAGCTAACCTCGGCGTCCGCGCGAACTTCCGGTTATGCGTATAAAACCCCAGCCCCAGAACTCAATCGTTAGCACAGCTCACAGATATCAAGCTAGAGAAAGGTCACGCCAGTCGGGAGTGGAGACGCCATGGCCGGAGAATGCCATGCCGGCCAAAATGGTAGTGGTTCGTATGTTATAGTTTAGCTTTTGAAAGTTCAGTTTAGGACCCCCATATTCTAAATTTTAGTTTAAAACTTAACTTAACTCTCTAGCTTGTAGAAATTATGGTGGAGATGCCTGTAGCGGCATCTTAGGTTTTCTCTCCCCATAACGTAAGAGTGGTTCTCTTCCTAAAAACCAACTTTTCCAATTTATGCCTAAGTGTAAAATTGCCGGGCTTTTTATATCATAGAACAATTCTGCGGGAACTAAGGGTGGTTGATCTTTTTGTACTTGGAAAACTTAGAAACATAACTGTGGACGGTTGATCGTGTATGAAACATACTGTCAGATAGACTTTAATCAGTTGCGGCTGTCAAGTCTTGCGGGTGTCACCGGGAGCACCCATGATTTACTTTTTCTAATGTGAAAATTTAAACTTTTATTCAAACACAAGCGTTGTTTGTCTGATTTGTGAATTGCTACTTTGTAAATTCAAACTTGTTGCTTTTAAATAATTTATTTCAAAAGCTTTCAGAAGCAAACCTTAATGTAAAGTGTTCTTTATTCTCTGTTGCTAAAATAAAACCAGGAGTTTTAAGCTTCAGTCGTTTGCTAGATTGATTAATTGTCTTTTAGTGTAAAATATAAATATGTAGCCCATCATTTAATTTTAGCTAGTTAAACAGTTAAATCCACCGTTGGTTGCAGCGATACCGACAGTTTAAGGTTAAACTCCCTTTAATTAGGACCGGCGCTCCATGCCCCATGCTGGGACAGTTGCCCATGCTGTGTTAATGAACGTAAAAAGTCGTCGCAAACACCGTTAAACCTCAAGCTGAAACTCCACGTACACCAGGGAAACCGGGGGCGTTACAAGCACCTAAGCCGTCGTAGCGTCCGCCGTTACACTGTCTCTTAGTGAGCCAGTAACGAGAAATTTATTCGGGCCATGGCCCGAAGCCAAACATCCTGCTACAGAAGCTACCTTACTCTAAACTTAACTTAACAGCACAAGTGAACCATTTCCAACTATGATTTGATTGAGGCCCTAGCCTGATGCCATGTACCCCATAACTAATCGCATTGCTTCAAGCTACAACACCAAATTAACACAACTACCACAATCAAAGCAAACAACACAATCAACACAATTGACACATGAACGACAGCGCAGTTCACAAGTCCACAGCTGCCCTGCACCCTACAGCGGCGCATCGCCCACAATCCCTTGCACTCCTTGCACTATGCACTATCTGCCGCACCACGCACCATACACCGCATCACACTGTCACCGACACCACACAATCACCACACTCTGCACACCTTCCCGTACAACGTGCGCCTCTACAAAGCTCCTGATACTCCAGCGTCGTCATTCACGCACTCCACTGAAGCACTCACTTTCTCTTCCCCATTTAGGGAATGTTCCAGTGGGCCGATAGGGAACCGCATGAACCTCGCACCACAACACAACCCTCAGACTCTACAGGACCAGCACACCCCACAACGAGCAACCGGGGGTGGGGGGCTAAACATCTACACCCGTTTCTACCAGAAACGCAGCAACTTCACATAGCCTCGCCAGGGAGTGTCGGCCGTGGGAAAGCGACAAAAGGTTCTCAAGCGTTGGGGAGGGCCATAGTCTTGGGCTAAGAAGCAGCCGCCCAGCGGTGAACCGCCGACGTACTAATAATACATGCTCCGGCGTCTCATCTACGTGATACAGGGAGCACAGGGGCGACCCAACCCTACGGTACCGAAATTTGTGGGCCTGAAGCATTGTAAACCCAACCATGAGGCGCGAGATGGTCCTCGCGTCACGATAGGATGACTCATCTATGCTATATGTACAAGAGCACTGAGGGTGAACAGCATACAGAGACCTGCCTTCCCTCGCAGAATCCAATGTTTTGCCTCTGAGCCATGGCCCACCGGTGGACCGTCAGTCTACGTCTCCACGCTGACAACTGTGGAACGACCGGTGAGCAGGCAGTGCGTGCAGCCTTTCGCGCAAGCCCATCTGCGATGTCGTTCCCCAGGGTTCCACTATGACCATGAATCAGCCGAAAGGAGACATCCCCTGATTGTAGAGCAACCTAGCTTTTCCACCCGATAGAGAATACCACCGGGTCACGCACTTCAAGGCAGGCCCACGAGCTGTGGAGAAGCTTACAACTCGCCAGTAAGTCTAACATATTCACAAAAGATGGAAGCTGCATATCCAAGGCCACATCCAGCGCTACCGAGACCGCCAGCAGTTCGCACTAGGTGCTGATGTCGTATTCTGCACACTGCGTGCGCTCGACCTTTAATGACGGGATGGTGACGCCAGTACCTCCAACCCCCGTCGTCAAGTAGAATGACGCGTCACAGAAGATTTCGCAGTCCGACCTCTGGTCTCGAAAGAGGGCTTGAAGATCTTGGCACCATGTCCAGGGGCTCAACGGTTTAGTGCACACAACCATGTGCACGGACTGCGACATCTGTCGCATGAGAGTGACACCACGTCCCGCCTCTCCAAGCACGCTGCACACACGGTCACTCAATGCATCGTAATCCTGTAAGATTCTGGCAACAGGGTCATCCCTACCTGTGCCTAAATTGCAAAGGCAAAGTGTAACGAGTAGCTCTTGCGCACGAAACTCGACTGGAGACTTGTTACATTCAACGCCCAAGGCCCACACTGATGCGGTGGCAATGCACCCTGACACAGCACGCAGGGCTGCGTTTACTGCAACTTGCAATGAATTTTCATGACGTTGCACGCCACATAGAAACGGCAGAGAATAGTCGAGAACTGAGCGAACAAAAGTGCGGTATGTCACAAAGAGTGCCCCTCTCCTGATTCCTTTGTACGCAAGCTGGCGCAATATTGCTGTCCTTGCCAAGATTTTCTGCCGCACTCTGCCCACATGCAGATCCCATGTGAGCCTAGAGTCAAGGACAAGCCGAGGTACCATACACTCCCGCTGGGTCTGATCTGATCACCAACCCTGAGACTAACTGCAGGCTGCCAGATCGTGCTTGAACAAGAAAAGACAACCATCTGCATCATGGCTGGAGCCAGGAGGAGCCCACGCTCCTCCAGGAGGGCTCCAACTCTGTCCAAGACGGTCTGTGCTTCACACGCAAGAGTGGCAAGGTCCCGACTCACAAACCAGACAGTAACGTCGTCAGCATAGCACACGATGTTAGCACTCATGCGTATTTCCAGTAGAACATCATTTATAGCCACTGCAAACAATGTGGGGCTCAGGCAGCTCTCCTGAGGGGGTCCCCTGCTCGTTGTTTCGGTTGCTGACCAGTGTGCGCCAACACGGGTGGCAAATGCACGCTCTCCCAAAAGAGTCACAATAAGTTTGACCAGCCGCACTAACTCCCATCCGCAACAGTGATGCTTCGACCCAGCGGATGAAGACATAATGTCCAAAAAGACGGCCAGAACAATGTCCCCCCACATCCACGCCTTCCTGATGCTAGTGAGCAAAAACAAGATGGCATACTGGGCGCTTCTATCCGGCCGGTATCCAAACTGGATGCCCGCGAGGCAGTCGTGATATTCGAGATGCCACTCGAGCCGCTCAACTATCATCCACTCTAGCACCTTCCGAGCGCAAGACAACAACGCAATGGGCCTATAATTAACGAGCTCGGAACGGGGGCGCCCTGCTTGTGCACTAAATAGACATAAATCGCTGGAAATATTATTGGAAAATTGGAAAATGGCCAACAGCGAAAATCATACACTAGAAATAACGTAGTTCAGTAAGCCACCTTTATGCACTTACATTTCGTCGGAGTGGCATGACCCGGATGCGAACCGGCTACCCAGTTCGCCCCCAGATCACTTGCATAGCACCTTAATCGCTATGGCCACATCCTCCACTGAACCCGTTATTAAGGTCACAACCGTGACCAGGGCTCCATTCAGCTCCCGAGAAATTTCTAAATGTAAATAGGGGACAGCCCAGTTGACAAAGATTCCCACCCCCCTTCCTTGTGTGAGTGAAATCGGATATACACGACGCAGCATTTAATCCCCGCAAATCAACAGCCTGCTGCACCCCTAGTATTTTAGTATGCTGTAACAGGTGTTCGAGTTCATTAAATTTTCCAGCCAACCCACGCACATTCCATACGTTATAGGGGTCGAACACGGACGTTAAGTTGGGTGTGGGTCCCCCTACCCCACTCCACCCCTACCGTTACTCCCTTGTGAGACACTGGCTTGGCACTGCCGATTGTAATACTTGTCACACTGCCCATACTAATGTGAACCCATCTCCTACATCTTCAAGGGTTTGCGTTGCACTGGCATCAGCACTCACCTCAGATTCTCTCTCTGCGGCCTCCATAACGTCAGCTCTTTCACTACTGCACGCTTGTTCCTCAACTGTATCCAATAATACCATCGTTTGCTCTTCACCCATTTCTCTCGTTTCACTCTCCTCATTAGTTGCCACCCCTTTTGCATTTGCCTGGGGGGGGGGGAGTGATCCATGGGCCATCGCTCTCCTAGCTGCCTCCTCCTGTTGAGCCACTGCACTTTCTCGAGACGGTGCCTTTTCTCTCAATCTGGAGCTGCCTGGTCGTTCAATATGGCTACCAGGCTACCAGGCTACCAGTTTACTGCTCCTCAAGGCGGTCTTGCTGCTGCTTGCGGGCTACTCCACGCCACACCGCTGGTACTACCTGCGCTTTGAGGTCCGCAAGTCTCTTTGCTTCCTGAAGATGGGGGCAAATCTGGCGTGGGTCGTGCCAGACACCGCAGGTCTCACAGCGCGATGGCCACTCATGCGACGAGCACCGGAGATACTTAGGGGCACGGTCCCCCACTATCACTAGCGTCTGGATACCTTTTATCAGGGCGACATCGAGTACATCCTCGTGCTGATGCCTCGTGCTGATGCCTGAGGCGGAGAGTCACGAGACACACTCCAGTTTCGCACACAGGTCTCCCTCTAACATACAGTTTTTCAAAAGCGTGTTTTTCAAGTATGGCTATCTTACCAAAACCAGTAGCAAATTCTTGTGGTGTAATGCCCACCGGGAGCCAGTGCAAGCGGACCTGCATGGTCTGCTCGTGCAGATCGTGCAATTCTACAGTATTGCCGTTGATCACCATCTTAGCACACAATAGTCTCTGCTTTGCAGCGCGCGAGCTTAGCACAATCTCATATGCGTGGGCGGCTCGGAGAATGTTAAATGTGTGGTTTCGCTCACCTCAACAACTTCTTCGACCGTGAAGTAAATTTGTGTGGCTTAGTAAGGCCGTCCATTCGGATGACAAATCAAAACAACCGATCTTGGCATCTGCACAATTAGCGAGTGCACCCCCATAGAGTTTCTTCAGGGCTTGCAAGTTTCTTAGCTTTCTGCGCTGCACCATCGCATCCTCCGGCACCTCAGATTCACTTCCACTGTCACTCCAGGTGGTCCCACTGTCTGCAACTGCTTCACTGAAAAGCCTTGACACCGTTTTGACTGCTGCAGCACGGTCCCTTTCCTTCTCTAAGTCTGGTGCCTGAGAACCGACGCCATCTTGCTTTGCATTATACCTAACCTCGGTTGTCACTCCCATATTTCTTACTCTGTCTTCCGATATTCCTTGTTTCTCCGCCTCTTGCATGACTCGCACGAAGGTCTCATCAGTAACCAACCCAAAGTTAATTTCCGAGTCTGTCAGGACTCTCACTTTTGCCAAATCTTTCAGTAGCAACTCTACATCTACATCACCTTCCATTTTAGGTTTACTGACAACCTATTTGCAACAACAATGTATTCTCATAATTAAGTACTGAAATGATAAGCGTGTAACACTTGAGCATGTTATAATCTACTGTTGAATGACAATACAAACAATGGTTACAACAATAATTTTGTACTTACGCCCCACTTCAGGACTACGTGCTTCTACCTGTAACCCCCATTTTAGAAAAAGGCACTTCCCCATATGACGCTTTACCTGTGTGCCGAAATTTAGATTTGGCAAATTTCCCTAGTGAGCCGTATAGGTGTCTGTATACCTTACGAGAATTAACATGGGGGCCTGCATATCAGCTAGTTACTAGTTAGTAGTAACACAAATCACCGATATAGAGGGCACTTTTTCTTCATAAAGAACACGTTCCCACATTTTAATGTTGAGGTTTTCTTCGTTTCAGGACCCAAGACAACTGATTCAAACGATTTGCAAAGATTTCTACCTCATGGGGAAATTACACCAGTATGCTGAAATCAAACATAAGCTTGTTTTAGGTAAAAGACTCAGTGTGCTAGTGAGGCCGCCTTTTTTTCATCAACAACATCTTTATTGTGTGCGCGGTGCATCTTGAGTCCTGCAAGTATTTTATGAGCGACCACGTCTTTCTGGAAGGGGCGGCTTTAATCGACCATCTTGGATATCAACAAGGCCCTCTGCTACTAAACATGTACAATCGATTATCTGTGTTCGTTCTGTGGAGAACTAAGATAGGCCACGGACACTATAACAATCGGATGTCTACAATCGGATGATCTACTGTTACTTGGCACCGACACACTAGCGTGTGTCTAGGTCTGGCCAAATTTGGTCGAAAAATCTTGAATAGGAACGGAGATATTTTTTTTTTTTTTTAGTTTTGCTATAGTGAGGACTTCATTCATATAAATTGAAGCGTTAGCTGATTGGTACAGTTCCGGTCAAAAAAAGGCCCTTTTTCGTTATATTGAGGGTCGTAATAACAACCATGAAGAAATTCAGTTATCTCGAAAACTACTAGACGGATTTTCATGAAACAAAAGCTGAAATGCTTATTAGATTGTCTACTATAGTTCTACCCTTATTAAATACTACGTTAACTGACAGAAAATAATTAGCCGAGCGAGAAAAACTTAGTGGTATCCGATAATATCTCGAAAACCAGTGAAAGGATTTTCATGAAACAAAGACTGAATTGCATATTATATTTTTCTGCTGAATATTGCACGTCATACGTATAGAGATATAGCCTATATCATAACGTTAATCCAGTTTTTGCTTTATTCAATTTCATCCAGTAATTTATAAGATATGTTATTAGATATCAACTCGTGCTGCTCGCTCGGCCAATTATATTACCATTACATGTAATACGTATAGAAATGTAGCTGATATCATAATAAGCAACCCAGTTTTTGTTTCATTCAATTCTGTCCAGTAGTTTTCGAGATATCAACATTTTCGTTCAGAGTCACATACATTAATCCTGCAACTTCTTCCGTATAACGAAGGCAGTTTTTTGACCGGAACTGTACGTACGTTTATTGGGGAACCTGGGCTCTAAGCCATTCGCCTTCTAATTCAAAACCACAAGAGTGCGTATTCACAAACATTAAGGGAGGAGAAACCAAAAACCAATACCAGGAACTACAAAAACACAAACGCTGAAACTCAAGAGGCTGGGGCAAGAGAAACGGGGGTACATCACACACTCAAAGATGAGCATGCATCGCTGTGCAAAACCAAATCAGAATTGGAACCACAACTTTGATTTCCAGTGACCGCGAAATCAAAGTTTGGGCATACAAGGTCGTTGTCAGACCAGTTTTGAAGTATGCTAGCACCGTTTGGTCCACTTATTTGCTTCATGACATTGATTCGGTAGAGGCTGTCCAGTGAAGGTTTACCAAGCATTGCCTGGCTTGTGCAAGCTGTCACATGGAAGACGTCTGCAGATTTTTAAACTTGACCCACTCGAACTGCAGAGAATCAAAATTGAGAATCAAAATTGACTTACCACATTATTCATGGTGTAGTAAGGGTGAATATGCCTCTTTTTGACCTGTCGGAGTTAAATCGAAGTAGAAGTAATTCCCTGAACCTTACGGTGCTTACATCACATTTAGACTGTATATGCACTTTTTTCGCGTTGCATGTGGTTAAGATTTGAAATTCTTTACCAGACGAAATTGTCACCTCGCGCACGATGCATACGTTTTGGAATCGCCTCAGCTCATTTAATCTCGACATTTTTATGCATCCGCTGAGTGAAGGATGTAATCTGCAGATGATTTTACTTTTCATAATTCTGCTTCCTCCCCATAAAACTTTGGCTGCTTGTTTGTGACCCTCGGTCCTTGCCTGATCTGTTGATATTGCAACAAAGTGTTTTATTTATTTATATATTCATTTTTAGTTGGTGACAATTCCTATTTTGGGGATGCTTTTGTTTTTAATACTTATCATAACCATACTTTGTTTTACATAACTATGTTTCTTAACCGTCTCATTTGTTCATGTGCCTTTTATTTTCTACTTAGGTCGATCCTACACCTCACGTGTCCAACACGTTTGGTAATGCCATCGGGGACCTTAGAGTCCCTGGCAGGTCTAACCTTGGTGGTAAGGTTAGGTATCGGGTAAGAATTAAACACCGTAAACTGGGACTACTTAAAAAATCTTGAGGACCCTAATGAAATTTATAGAGAAATTGAAAAAAAAAACTATTAACTTTGAAAATAATTCTTTCAAAAGAAACGCGAGGCAGTCAAATGGTAAAATGAAAAACGCTTTTAGAAATGAATGGATGAATAAAGAGTTATTTAAGCTTATCAATAAAAAAAAATAAAGCATGGAACAACATTAAAAATAGTAGTAAAAAAGACGATTATACTATTAAGGAACTTAATGATAAATATAAACAGTTAAAAAATAATGTGGCGAAAAAAATAAAAATGACGAAACAACACTTTTATAAAATTTTTTCCAGACAAAGAAAACAGGTAGGAAAAAAGTATGGGAAAAAATGAATAATCTCATGGGAAGAAATAAAAATAAAAGTAAAATCGATGAACATTTCAAAATACATTTTGAAGACAAAATTGAAAAAACATGCAATGAGTTTGCTGAACATTATAAAAACCTAATACTTCAAATCGTGACACAAAGGAATACAAACACCAATAATCTAACTAACGCAAAAAAATATACAGAAGAAAATTTAAATTTAAAAGGTAATGGAAGCCACGGTAAAAAAAAAACAATTAAAACAATGGAGATTTTTGAGGCAACAAAAATTGATATTCTGTCAGTCATGGAGCATATGAAGATTAAAAAATCAAGCGGACATGATCACTTTCTACTCGAACATTTTTTGAGTACTAAAGATAAAACTAATGAGTTTATGGTAATTTTAATTAATAGCATCATTGATAAAGAAACTTGGCCAAAAAGGTTAAAAAAATAAATTATTCGCCCAATTTTTAAAAAAGGAGACCCTTTGGAAACTAGTAATTACAGACCAATCTCTCTACTACCAGTTTTGAATAAAATAATTGAGAAATATTTTTATCAAAAAATTATAAATTTTTCTAAATAAATATAATATCCTCAACAAAATACAATTCAACTTTAAAAAAAAAAGAAACATTAGATGCATTAGAAAATATAAACAACAATATTACCCGAGCTCTTAATGAGGGAAAATTTGTGGGTGCAGTTTTGGTCGACCTTACAAAAGCCTTTGATACACTCAGTAAAGAAATGATATTGGAAAAATTTTTAAACACGGCCTTAGAGGAAAAATCTATAATATTATAGAGTTATTTAACAGACAGACTCTGTGCTGTGAAAATTGACAATAAACTCAGTGTTTGGGAATCTTGTACACATGGGGTCCCACAGGGTTCAGTCCTCGGCCCCATTCTTTTCATAATTTATTTAAATGACATTGCAGATTTAAATTGGAAAACTAATTTGACTTTATATGCTGACGACATTTTTCTTCTTTCCATCAATTATGAATCTGAAAAAATGATTGCAAATCTTCAAAAAGATTTTCAAAACTTAAGAATTTATTTAGAAAAAAAAAACTTATCTTAAATGAAGAGAAAACTGTTTGTTTTTTTTTACCAATTAATACATCGCATAAAAATGG
Source organism: Lithobius niger (assembly GCA_023313725.1). Lineage (NCBI taxonomy): Eukaryota > Metazoa > Arthropoda > Chilopoda > Lithobiomorpha > Lithobiidae > Lithobius > Lithobius niger. Next base: position 2,777 of record JAHWFP010202525.1, on the reverse strand, counting down.
TGAACAGGAAATATTACCTTGTGCAACCAAATTTGTTTAAATCCAAAAAATTTTTTCTGCCGACCAATTAAAAGGTAACTAAAACTAAATATTTGGGTTTTGACATCGATAAAAATTGGAAATTTCAGGATTATATTTCAGGTATTATTAAAAAAACTAGTTGTGGCCGTGCGCAAGCTGCGCACCCCTTCCGCCCCCCCCCCCCCGCCTCCCTCCAGGTGTTTGGTCTTTGGTTTTAAATTTATCAAACCGAAGACCAAACATGTGAATGGCTCCCACATATGCCCTCTTCTCCACAATTACTTTAACCCCCAATCCCCACATTCCTGCCCCCTTCCCCATACACGCTTGCCCGCCTCCCCCTCCCGAAAACGTCGCCCCGTGACATTCTCTCTTTGGTGCAGCCCAGGAAAAGTCGCTGGCGTGTGTTTGACTGAAGGCTAAAAAAAATCCTATCACTGAGAAATCCAACATTCAGTAAGCAAGTCATCTCATGTTTAAGTTAATCCTTTGAAACAATTCACTTCGGTAGCGCGCATTGCCCGCCACACACACTTGCCCTGGCCCCCTCTCTTTCCCCCCCCCCCCCCCCCCGAAAACGACGCCCGTGGCATTTCCCAGCATTCAGTAAGCAAGTAACCCTATGTTTAAGTTAGGTCTTTGAAACAATTCACCTTGGTACCATGCACTTACGTACTTCATGGAGGTTCTTTTCTTTGCACCATAATAATAAATTAAAAAATTAATATTATTATTATTACTGAAGGCGATGCTGCGTTCTTCGTAATGCTGGCATGATGGACAGGAGGGAGCATAGGTCTGAAAACTGCGCTTGGGCTCGTAGCACAATCCGCTACACAGCATACATTGGACGTAGAAAAAGAAGATGGAAGACTTAAACCTCAACACCAGAGAGACTTCAGAGAGGAGACACAGCTCATCCAGAACGGTCGCGGTGGGCAAACAACAGGGTATGACCCGCGCGAAGACGATAGAGGACACGAGCTGTCGAGGCAGCCGATTGTAGACTGTCCGAAGCAGGCACTCGGCTACACTCGTGGTGAACCTGAAAGAGGATACGGCGAGGGGTTCGACGAAGCTATAAATCTCGTACACCCAAGACTTAAGATTTATAAATCCGTTGTAAATCTTGTAAATCTGTAAATCTTGTGTAAATCATCTAAATCTCGTGTAAATCATTCAAATCCTTAAATCTTTTACAAATCTTGTAAAACACGTAAATCTGGCGTAAATCATTTAAATCTTACTTAAATCTTTTGTAAATCTTTAAATCCTGCAAATATTAAATCTGTAAATCTGTGTAAATCTCCAACATTTTGTGTAAATCTGCAAATCTTCATGTTAATTTTTAAATCTGTAAATCTGTGTAATTCTCCAAAAGTTTTCATGTAAATCATTAAATCTTACTTAAATCTTTAAATCCCAGTAAATCTGAAAATATTCATGTAAATCTGCCAATCTGTAAATCTTTAAATCTTTTGCAAATCCATGTATATCATTAAATCTTACGTAAATCTTTAGTTTAAATTCCACAAAATCCGTAAATCTCCTTAAATCCGTTGGAAGATTTACAGATTTACAAATCTCGTACACTTTTTTTGTCTTTGTCGAACCCCTCTGGATACGGCTTGTCGACGCCCCACTCCACGCAGCCTGCCACTGGGTGAACACCAACGACTGCAAAGCAGCAGAGCATGATCTGGGAGATCGCACAAGAGAGACACAGTCGAGTGGCAGTCGAGCTGCCTCTTTCGCGAGCGCATCAGCGGCCTCGTTTCCATTGTACCCGCTGTGGCAACGGATGCAGTTGACAGTGAGAACAAAAGAATTGGTGGCTAGCCAGAGCTACCAGCATACTTCGTAGACCATAGAATCTCGCAGGTTAAAGCTCGCACCTGCCCGCTGCAAAGCAGCGAGACATGCACGAGAGTCAGTGACGAAAGTGAATTGAGAAAGCGCCAAGTCCAGGGCTACGTCGATAGCCACGGAAATGGCTGCAAGTTCACAAAGAAAACTCGAAGATAGATCGTTTGCTGATTTGTTTTATTCGTTTATTTCAGGGCCCTGGCTGAAGCCGTACACCCTGCTGATTTGCTTTCAACCAACAACAATAAGAAGCACATCCATTTTATCGACGATAATTATGTGAAGGCAAACCAAGCAGTGCTACATAAAAATACAAACAACGTTTCGAACTCGACTCTTTTGCCAGGCATATTGTAAAAACCAACATAACGAAAGCATCAAACCTTTGAAACACGTGACCCCGATTTGCATACACCTTGCCTTGCGACGTGGCATCAAATGGAGCAGGTGGGTCGTTGCTTTTCGGCTGCCATTTCTGCTTCTTTTGAGGGGAGAAATTGGGGTTTTTTATCCGTTTTAAATGTCTGTTTTATGCTTTTAATATAGGTTGACTTAGTGGCTTTTGCCATGCTTTAATTTTATTGCTAACCTGAAGACGAAAATTGATAATTTTCGAAACGTTGTTCGTATTTTTATGTAGCACTGCTTGGTTTGTCTTCACATAATCTATTACCGTCTTTTTTACTCCATCGACGATAATCGCGTTGCCGATTATTTGTGGTAGTTAGTTTGCACGGTTACGCGTTAACTAATAAAGACGGTGGTTCATGGAGACAGTATAGAATGAGACGACAGTGGGGGTCTTGTAGGCCCGAATTACGCAGGCAGCCCTGTGCCGGATTGAGTTCCGTGACTTGTGACAGAGTTTAGCGGTTTTCCTCAGAGTTCAT
>JAHWFP010202524.1:5917-18193 GCA_023313725.1 Lithobius niger | reverse complement strand
GGTGTGTACACAGTATTCAAGTTTAATTCAGACACACGTCAGATATTAACGAGGAGGCGGGGTGTTTTCATCCGACACTGATGATCAGACGTGTACACAGTATTCAAGTTTTAGTCGTATAAACGTTATATATTGTCGAGGAGGCGTGGTGTTTTCACCCCCGACTCCTCTACCTTCCACCATGGTAGTAATCGAGGCAAACTCAATTCTAATACCGGGTTAATATTAATTCGGCTTCAATTTAAATTACGTTTCGGCACCTTTTAATTAATTTCTTTCAACATTTCCCCTGACAACAACACGTCCTTTTTGTTGGGGGAAGGTCCCGGATGTTGCCTTCCCTTGTGGTTGGCTGGCTGTCACGTCTGCCTTGGTGGCCGCGAACATCATTGTAACCCGGAGTGCGGCCATCGTTCCATCCACTGGCCATGCAAATCACAATCACTTGAAGCGCGTTCCTTTGTGCCGTCTAATCGGCCGTGAAAGCGCCTCTCGCGCTTCCGACCTCCTGACCCCAAACATCGACCAAACCAAAGCTCATCCTCGGCCCTTTCAGGACAAAGAACCGGAAAGGAACTGTTCGTATAAAGGACCAAGAAACGAAGTGAAGGACGGAGACGAAATAAAAATATGAAAAGAAGAAGAACGAAAAAATAAAATGAAAAAAAAAAGAAGAAGCAGCGCTGCACCAGATTACGTTTCTATTGGGACGATGAACTTGGGTTGAGAAGTGGCGATGAAGAGAGGGATGCCGCTCGCCCGCCTACGGCCGCCGAAGATCGGATCAACTGTGTCTGGCAGGAAACGTGCATGGACTGGAGGATGTAAGTGATGATAAGGAGGGCATTTAGAAGAGAAGGAATCGCATATGGGGGAGGGGGAGGGATGTCCAAAGAGGATTTCAACTCAAGTTTACTCGCATGCAGAAGTTCCCAGCTCGTTATAATAATAACTAGTTGTGCCCCGGCGTAACATACGCCGAGCTTATTGCTGAGCTTATATGCGTGAGCAACATACTTTACTGGGTTGCATGAATTGAAATAGACGCCGAACCCTCCCCTCTTCTTGGTCCCACCCCCTCCCCCCAATTAGTGTCAGATGCCCACCTGCACCCCTTCTGGTACACTCTGTCCCGTCCCGCGTTCCCTGACCCACTTCCCCGCGTGTTCTCCCGTCGTGTGGTTTGAACGCCTCCCCCAACCCCGGCTCCCCCTCCTTTAAATTCCTGGTGTTTTGTTTTCTTAAGGAAGTAAATAACTTTTTCTAGTGGAGGGCAACGCAGTGTGGCTGAATTGCCTATTTTTCTGTTTTGATACCAAGCCCAAAAAGCCTGCCATAACGATCGTGCATGCAGTGATTGTTACTCAACCAACTTTGAAACCGGCTCTCATAGTCAGCATTATTGAAGCACTATTGTTTTTGTTTCTAATTGTGACAGAGTATATCCGTTCTCATTGTCGGCCGCTCGCCCTTTTTCTTTGCTAACGTGCCAAGAATGAACCCGCTGGTTGTTCCAGGGCACAGTTGAAACCAATAGCCAGCATTATTGAAGCAATATGTCATTTGTTTAATCATGATCCCTGGTGTGTGTAATGGCAGTGATTGTACCCTATACTGGGTTGTAATGGTCTATACCACACGCCATGGCTGTTTGCTGTGACGTGCATATCACGTGACTGGGCTAGTCCAATCAGACGGCCAAACAGCCGTTGTTCTCGTTCGTCATTGGCTAACTCATGGTGACGTCACGGCAAACAGCCATTGCGCATGGTTTAGTGAGGGAGGGATGCATGGCCTCGGACCGATTTCCCGTTGTAATAAATTCAAATTCAATTGTGGTATGGTCTGACCCCTCATTAAGTCTGCTCATACGCCAAATATATACATAGATAATAATAATAATAATAATAATAATAAACTTTATTTGTTAAAAAAAAAGAAAGCTAATTATTGTCCACGTAAGGAGGCTAATCAACACAATGCTGAGTAAATATCAATTTATGACACAATGGGCGGGGTTTAGGCCGTTGGGTCTGCTCTTACATCTAATTGAAACAAACAATTATAAAACAATTACTAAAAGTAAAAAAAAAAAATTTTGGACATTTGATTATTTAAATTAAAAACCATCAGTTTTTATCCGTGTACATTTTAGCAAGTAAACTGAAACTTCAATCATATAACGTTTTTTCACGTCACCCTTGACGTTCTTGTTTGTAACCTGTATATGGCATGCACTAATGTTGACTAAAAACTGGAAAACCTGGCATTAGTGTTACTTTAAGTTCACACCAAACGCCGAGTACTGTATTAATTACTAATACTAATTACTAATATTAATTACTTTAATAACATGTTCAAAATTAAAAAAAACTGACCAACTGGGACTTCATCAGATTGGCTAGTAACTCCAACTTGGAGGAAGTTATACGGAAAAAGAAATAGAGCTGATGTAATTCCAAATAAATTTAATAAAATACCTGTATTTCTAAGAAATCTGGCGAACATTACCGAGATGAAAGTTAAACTGAAACAATGGATTTTGGAAAAATAATTAATATTCCGTTTTTACTGATATCAGTAAAAACACCGTTATTCATCTTACTGTGAAACACTAAACGATTGAAAAATGTCACACGAGACTCACAAAAACGCCCGAGTGATACAGGGGGGAAGGGTGAACCAATCGACTGAATAGAGCAGACAGCGGCAGTTTCGAATTCGAACAGTGTATTGGACTGAAAAATGAAATGTAGACAGAGTACAAACTTACCTTTAAGGTGCCTGATGACGACTACAGTTAGTAGTTGAAAATTTGCAGTTAGTAGACTATCTTCGTTGTGAAAGTGTGCGTTTTTGTGAGTCTCGTGTGACATTTTTCAATTTATTGTGATATTCTAATGTATACAATATATGAAAATATAATTGTGTATACTGTTTTTGCAATTTGCACATACAAGCTTTTTTTAGCTTCGTGCTCCTTTATTTTTCTGACTTTCTATTTTGTATATTTTTTTTAAAATAAATTATTAATTAATTAATAAACTTATTCGTAATTAAGGATAATGCCGGTGAATAATAATTATTGTTGGCTCACCCTGTTAACATTTATTTATCATTCAATCTATGCCTCGGCTGGCGTTTGCTGATTGGCATTGTTCCATAATTACAGTTTTTAAAAACAATGTAAAACAATAAAAATGATCGTTCAGGGTCCCGTAACAACAAGAAGAAGAACAACAACAAGCGAATAGTTTTCAAATCTGCGCCTGGCACCCTACTTATACTCCTGCACAGAATTGCATAATTTTTGTTTCAAATGTACCTTCCACAGTTATCTACCATCTAGCCAAGTTTGGTCGAAAAATACGGAATAGGAACGGCTTATTAATCGTTTTAGTTTTGCTGGAGGGAGGACTTTAATCATATACACGATAAAAGAAGGAATGGCATGCGATAGCTCTTGTGGGATGCAGGCACATAATTAATCTACGGTATTTACCAGACTAACTTAATTACTCGTTAACCATAGAAATCATCAATAATTCAATTCGGTGGGAAAGGTTTGTCCGACATACGATCCTATTATCCATTACGTCCCGGGACCAGGCAAGTATACAATTACAGTCTTCTATGTCATCTATATGTAAATGTAAATGTCATCTATACATTTTTTTTTGGGGGGGGAGGGGGGTTATTTTATTATGTAAACCATTTTCTCGTATTTCCGAACGAGTTTCGTTTCAGGGGAATGGTTTTTGGCTCAAGTTTTCAGGCCACCAACCAACCAACCAATCAAACCAACCAACCTGACATCTCCTTGGTAACGGGAGCTCACAACAACGTGGGATAATTAAATTTTCGCGATCCTCTCCATTCAAAAGCTCGGGTTTATTTCTTTTTATATTTTATTATTATTTCTTTTTTATTTTTTGTCATATGGGAAACGAACATTGACAGCCAAGTTAATTATTTCGTCACAATGCATCGCGCATCCTGACTGTTGCCCCGGGCGACCGACCGGCGGTTTCTTTCCCGCCATTTGCTTGCTTCCCTTTCTCCCGAGCGTCGTTGCCTGGCGTTTTAGAGGAGAATTAAAAGCCGAGAGGTGTTTTTCTGTCAAGCTGCGAAATTATGCCGACACAATAGACGTAGTTGACAATGGCGGCGCTGCCTGCCTGCCTACCTGCCAACTTATCGGAGAGCGTCGCGTTTCCGACTTCCGTTCGCCGTCGATAGGCAAGCCAGAAAAACAAACTGCGGAGTTTTAGTTCAAACTGCAGCGAATAGAGCGTTGAAACCGAATAAATAATACAACACAACCGCACATTCCCAGATGAGGAACATGAGAAGCTGCACCCTAAGTATGCAACGAGTCCGACAAGAGGCGATATCTCGATTGAACATAGTATAGGGTCGGATTTACAAATCCTAATATCCTGAAAATCTCTGAAATCTGTGCAAATACGCGCGAAATCACTAGAAATCCCGCGAAATCACTGCAAATCCAGAAAAATCACTGCTGATCCCGTGAAATCACTACAAATTCTGCGAAATCATTGCACTCATATCCCGCAAAATCACCACAATCCGTGAAACATCCAACGATACGGTGTTCGCAAATCTCGTAGTACGGAAGATGCCGTTTTAAACTATGCTAACTCACATTTACAAAGCGTTAGACTCTGGCCAAGTTATTTTTGGCACGTTCTTGGACTTGATGAAAGCATTTGACACTGTTAATCATGCTTGATGATTAGCAAAAATGGAACTTTAAGGGTTTAGGGGACTTTCTAACTCCTGGTTCACTGACTTATTTATCACATCAAACTCAAGTCACGTTCAACATTTGGAGCCGTGTCTGATAACGAGAACACGGATTTAGTAATACCATAGAGTAGAAAGTCAACCAGATATCACATTTTACCTCTTCCAAGCCTACGTGGGGTCCTGGCGATTGTTGCGGCTACTAATAACTCTGATAATGCTTTGCGTACGAAGTACCATGGAGTCAAAGCAATATGACAGGTATCAGTAGACGCCTACCGCCAGAACTACGCTTAGGGCTGGAAGAGGAAAGAAGCGATGTGTCATTACCTGCCTAATCACAAACTTCGTAAACTAGCAGCCGCAAATCCTACGACGCTAGGTTTCGATTGCGGAATAACTTTCCATTACGAGAAGGACAATGTGCTGGAAAACTGGGATGGATCATGGAAGCTGAGCTTATTCCGAGTTTTTTTTTCTTTTTAATATGTTCCTTGGAGCCGTACGTCATATGAAGCGGGCTGCTTGTACAGATGATTGAACTGTCTCAATTCTGAACATTACTAGACGCAATTCCGAACATTGCTTGATTCAACACTGAACATTACTAGACTCAATTCTGAACATTGCTAGACTCAAAACTGAACATTTCTACACTCAGAACTGAACATTAGACACAATGCTGACCATTACTAGACTCAATTTGGAACATTACTATAGACTCAATTCTGAATATTACTCGACTCAATTCTAAACATTACTATGGACTCAATTCTGAACGTTACTAGACTCACTTCTGAATATTACTAGACTAAATTCTGAAAATTGCTAGAATCAATACTGAACATTACTAGACTCAATTCTGAACAATACTTTAGAATCAATACTGAACATTACTACTCATAATAGACTCAATTCAGAACATTGCTAGACTCAAAACTGAACATTACTAGACTCAGAACTGAACATTAGACACAATATTTAACATTACTAGACTCAATTCGGATCATTACTAACTCAATTCTGAACATTAGGCATAAAAAAGTCTTGGTTCCAAAAAAATAGGGTTGGTAGGTCGGAATTTTTTTTTCTGCTTTTTTATACATTAAATTTGTGCATAAACCCACAGCATTTTTTTTTGCAGTGCAACTGAAAGCCTTTTTCTGCGGTCCCGTTTTGTTTTCCCGTTGTACAGATGAATGATTTAATACGAAAACGAATGAAAATAAACGAAAATACTTTTAGGGTCGCTTAAATCTGAAAATAAAGTTAGGCACAGCCGGGTTACCTGAACCAAAAGTATTTCTTTAGGTCTTACTAAACTCAATTCTGAACATTACTAGACGCAATTCTAAACATTACTAGATTCTATTCTGAAGTCTGAACATTACTAGACTCAAATACTAGACTCACTTCTGAACATTACTAGACTCAATTCTGAACATTACTAGACTCAAATACTAGACTCACTTCTGAACATTACTAGACTCAATTCTGAACATTCCAGAACACTATAGACTCAATACTGAACATTACTAGACTCCATTCAGAACATTGTTAGACTCAGCACTGAACATTACTAGACTCAATTATAAACATTACTAGACTCAATTCGGAACACTGCTAGACTCAATCCTGCACATTACTAGACTCACTTCTGAATATCACTATAGACTCGATTCGGAACTTTGCTATAGACTCAATTCTGCACATTACTAGACTCAATACGGAACATTACTAGAATCAATTCTGAACGTTATTAGACTCAATACTGAAAATTACTAGAAGTATGAAGAAAAAAGAATCATCGTAAATGTAGCAACAAATGCGGGGATTCGATCTGGGAAACCTCCGATCATCGCAGAGGGCTGAGATAATTTCCAGAATAGATCCCATAACTGCTAAAGGAGCGCCTGGTAGTTTCTCATCTACCTTTGTCAATTAATGGATGAAGACCATTCACGAAGTCAACCACTGCACAAACCCTTAAGTGTCTCATTTTGAGAAACTTGACCCAAGGATTGGGACAGACAAGCTGCGAATTCAGTATTTCTGATAAGTTGGAGAAGAAAGAAAAAACGAAAGGTAAAAAAAAAAACGCCCCGACGCCCCTTTCACTTCATGGCTGGCCCTGCAAGCAACCCGATTCTAGTCTATATCTTTTCCTCCCGCGAGTGCTGCGTAGGGGGCTAGAACGATAGAGAAAGCGAATGCCATGTCGATTGCATTTCCGTCGATTCCTTTCCCATATCTTTTTTCCTCGACCGTGATTGCTCGCTTCCCGGCCAGGGAGTCGGCTCAATTTCACGAGCCACACGAAAAACGGAACCAAAAATCAGCCAAGTTGTATCGAACGCTTTTCACGACGACGCCATGTCTTTAATAAAAAAAAAAATGTTCTTTACGGTTATGCTATTTGGTGACTGAACTGGCTGTTTTTTGACTTGACTGCTAATATACCGCCCACCTTCTTCTTCTTCTTTTTTTTTTGTTGTTGTTAATCCCAAAATATAGATGACGACTAAAAATAAAATCGTCAAATTCGTGCCCTGGAGTGGTTTATATGCCAAAAGTCAGGCATTATACTTCGTCGTAAAGGTATAAGTCGGAAATAGAAAAAAAGAAAATGCCAGTGGACGAATGGGCATGTAGACAAAGGCGGGTTAGAGTAGTTTGGAAAGGAATTGGTGTCTAGTCGAGTCACGTCGCTCGCTGAAATGAAACGCAAGTTTACTCTTTGTAGGCAAAAACTGACTTCTGAAGATGACAGTTACTCGACCGATCGAGTGGTGCTAATTAGCTGCATGCTGGTCACGCAGTGCTCGGGGCCACTGAGCCTTGTAGATCAGGCTACCTACCGCCGCTGTTAAAACGAATCTGCTTCGTCGTCCAACGGAAATCCAGAATATCTCCGGGGGAAAAAAAATCTTTAGGTAAGAATGTCATCTTCGAACTTTTGAATTTCATGCACCCTCCTTTCAAAGCATGATTCTCGGTTTCTGGAGATTATTCATGCGTTTGTAATTTTTTCATAGTGTTTTTTATAGTTATGTACATTTTTTTAATGATTTCTTGCAAGGAATCCTCTTTTTTTTAAACGTTAAGTTTTTTCAGTGTTTTTTTTTAACTTTGTTTTGCATGCACGTGTGCCTGACCCACACGTGGACATCTATTCTTGAATTTCTTGTGGTGCCTGGGCATGTTATTTCCACGACTTGACTTTGTGTATTGCATTGAATAAACTCAAGAAAACTGACAATTACCTAATTTTCGAGGGTAAGAGTGCCAAGCAACACGCCCCTGGCCTCCATGCCAAGAGGGCACGAGATCTAATAACGTCTCAACTTACGGGATGCTACGGGATTCGCATTTTTTTTTTTTTTTTTACTGGGTCACAAAGCACTGAAGGGGGAAAAACAGTTCTTGAAATGCAGCTTTTTATGTTGCAGCATCTTGGCTGTGGGGAAAAGAACCAAAATATCCATCTGAAATCAAGGCACTCCATGCGTCAAACCGATTGCTTTAGTGGCCTTCAATAATACACCAATCCACTTTGTACCAACGTGTATTTCACTAGGGACTGGTGCTAAAGAGGAAGGGCTAAGGAAATAAAAATGTGAAAACCAAATTTCCGAAAAAACTACCCCTACCACCCCAAGACTCCGAAAAATTCTTGACTCCCTCCATTCGGGGTATAAAAATAATTTGACCCCCCCCCCCCCCAAGGTTCCCCAACGCCAGGGAATAAACGTAAGCTTTTCCTATGCCAACTGCGACTACCTGTGGTTGACTTCCTGCAGCCAAGTTAAATGAGTCGCCGTTGCATTACGCTTCGACGACTTAGGGCACCCGCGCACACGGCGACCACGTCCGTTTTTCGTTGATAATTCTCGATCACGTGGTGAAAAATGGACAAAGAGCAAGTATGGCCGCCTGCACCCAGCCCGGGATCCCAGTGGCCACCGTGGCTGGCTGGCCGCGACAGCTAAGTGCGCGTTGCTACAAATATACGGTAAGCATTCTCGTTGGCCGCAGCGACCTGTTCGCCGTGTGCGCGGGTGCCCGTAAGGAAAAAGGTGCATAGTTTTTGACTCAAAGGACAAGGCTGACTTAAAAATGTTGTAGAGGAAAACGTCGAAAGAAGTATTTTAATTTAAACCCCTTTGCTCCAAGATTCTTTTACTAAGATCCGATTTAAAGGCACATTCGTCCCTGTTGGCTTTCCTGTATGACTCAGTTGTGCGACATTAGTTCAAACGTGTGTCAATGTTGCCATCACAGTCATTTTCTTGTTTTTTCCCCCCTTTCCTGAGAGTTGATTTTGCGACATTAACTGTAACCTGTGTAAATGTTGCAAACGCTATTCTCAACGGGTCGCAAGATGTACCGGAAGGATTTATGTGCCTTTAACTAAACCAAAAAAAAATAATAATACACAAAAAAACCGGTTCGCTATGTAGAAAAAAAGTATTAGAGCTCGTATCCTCACCGAATTCCCAACTGTGAAGGTATACAATTAAAAAAAAAAAAGTACTCTAGTTCACTCGAACGAAACGAACTATAACGAAAACATTCACACATTTTAACCCCTTTTGTACCGGGATTCGTACTTTAAGATATGATGAACCCCCAGTCGGCTTGTTGTGTATAAACATATTAATCCCCCGCGACTCGCTGTACCATTCGGGTTACTCGAACAACGATGGGTGGGGGAAGGTGGTGCCTGCGTGGGCAGAAATACGTGACGGATGTTGAGTGGGTAAAGGTAACATAACAATAACACCAAGGTTTGATCTCAGATTCTCAGCCATCGACCAAAGTGCTCCACCTTCCGAGCGGAGGGAGGGGGCATCACAGCACATCGACGGTCGGTAGAAGATATACGAACCCAGAGTGGAGTAAGGGGAAGGGGTGGGGGGAGGCGTCCACGGACGCATTACAATGATTAGACGGGGCTTAGCTTCGCTTTGTAATCGGGTTGCGGGCTCGAATTCTGTCACTTGGAGGCGCGCATCATTTTTGCCCAGTGGGGGTGCCCCAAGGTAAAAGGCAGGAAGATTTGGGGGGGGGAGGGTGTGATGGAAAGAGGATCTACTCGACCACTCTATACAAACTCCCCCGCCAGCCAAGCTTATGAATAAAACAATGACGAGGGTTCAGAATTAATCATCGGCCGTGGGCCAGCCAGCACGGCTTGCTTGTTCAAATCGTCGGCGCCAGCTAAAAGTAGCGAGAGCGGGCGTGTAGGGTTTGGTCGACGGATAAGAATGAAAAGGGAGGAAACAAAAAAAAACATTTTTTTTGGAAGCGCCAAACAGAACGGTGGTGCAGTCATTTTAGGAAATATAGGACACGGTTGGGTATAATGGATACTAGGGATGAGTCGCTAACCGAAACCGAAACCGAATTTTCGGTTTTTACTGAAAACCGAAACCGAAACCGATTTGGATTTTGTCTCGGTTTTTCGTGCGATGTTCGAAAAATCAAAAATTGATTTGATTTTTCTATTTTTTTTTTTTATAATTATCATTTTCTACGTATAAATGAGAGCAAAGTTCCTAATCATGAAAAAGAAAATAGTAGAGGAAAATGACGCCACAGATATACCCATGGTCTATGACGCTGCTGAAAGTGAAAGCTGGAGTCAGAAGCTAGTAATAGTACTGATACAAGAAAAAAAACTAGAAATAGCTGATTGGGGTGGATGGTGGCAAAAGCCGATACCGAAACCGAAACCACGGTTTTGTGAGCGTAAAAACCGAAACCGGAACCGAAGTCAAAAAACATGAAACCGACCCATCCCTAATGGATACGGTCAACCAAAGCAAACTGACCATTGAAGAAACACACGCTTATTTCCTGGCTCCAAGGCCGCGTTTAGGCGACGAGACCTTCTTGCTCGCTGAGCGTTGTTTGCTATAGTCAACGGTTATTCCTTTACGATTAGTTTGGTGATGAAGGTGGGCAATACGTAACAAATTACATGTATTAAAAAAAAAAAAACACGGATAAAGAACAAAGTGTGCAGCATCCGTCCCAAGGCTACGTGCGGGCTTTCGAATTTCCTGCCCCCCCCCCCTCCCCCCAACGCTCCACACCTCCAACTTAGCCCCTTTCGGTCAATTAACTTTGAAATTGTCCCAAATTCGTCAAAATTATTCATGCCCAGATCCCAGCGCCCGAAGCATTCAAGTCACAAGCCGCCAAGCCCAGTGAATTAAGACGAGCGATACACCATCCCTGAGACCCTGGACCGCAGACTGGATTGGCTTTATTACAATCATGTTGAGTTTTAACATTGTCAGGCTTAATTCCGTTAGGCTGAAGATTAAAGACTTATCGATTCTCCCACCAAACCTCCCTCCAATTGCTACAGTAAGATTAAACATTGCTACAACATTGTTGTCATTTCACCGCCAATTTGTTAGTGTGCTAGTGTTTAAGTATTATACCACACGCGTATATGGTGAGCGTATGGCTTGAAGGCCCTTTCAGCTCAATAAAAACTCAAACTATTTCTAAAATTAGCTATTCTCGCTCAACGAACAGCTTCTAACAGTGATCAGACGACGGTAGAGTAAATAGCTTCTCGCAGCGAGAATTCGAAATCCAACATGGCGTCCATTTTGGGGTTACCGCATTCAGAAATTTAGACTGGCAAAATCCTACAAGCTCGTTACTGTTATTTCTTAACGGCAGCAAGAATACCGTTTTGGATTGCGATTTTTTATTTTTTATTTTTGGGGGGGGGCCCCCCCCCCCCCGCACAGGGGTACACCCCTACCCAAAACCGCTGTCGGGCCCTTGCAGCTAAAGAATATCTTTCCATCCCATACAAGAGGGCACACAATCCGTCGTGTAAAGCTAAGTTAGGCTTAGAAAATCATCCCAACAACAACGAAAAAACACGGTTTCACTGTAGCAATAACACGTAAAAATTGGCATGGACGAATTTTTTGTTGATGCTTGCGTTCCGTTCGTCTGGGATGGGGAGCGCGGGAGGGAAGACGGTGGATCTAAGGTTGTAGTGTAATGGGACATCCACGAAGACCCCCCCCCCCCCCAACTTCCCACCACGACACTCGCAGACTCGTTTGCCCGATTTCGGTTTCCAGCTTCCCGAAGTCCGTGCCAAACTCTCTCCCTCGAAAGAGAGAGAGTGGAGGTTGTATGTAAAAATGTTTGGGAAGTTTAATGACGAATATGCAGATGATGGGAGCACGCGATATTTTTCAGTTAATGAGATTTTAAAATTGTGAGAAAACGGATGCACGGAACGTCATCTGGTTTTTAAGAGTTGGAGAACAAAGTTTAAACGGTCGCTCAAAACCCTTTTAACACGAGAGGTTTGCTGCCGCTACAGCGTTGCTCTCTTCCCGTTTTAGAGCATTTTAATCGCGACTGACGTGTGTGTATTGCCAGAACCTCCCAAATGAAAGGCCTTCTCAGAGGTTTACCTTCCGCAACACTCAGACGGGAGCATCGGTGCTGACAGACTTAAAAAAAAAA